>PVIA01001329.1:0-291034 GCA_004024845.1 Tonatia bakeri | reverse complement strand
GGGACCTGCCCCCCAGTCACATCTCGGGGAGGTGTCCCTTTCCATCCCCCTGGCCCAGAGCATGGCCATAGCTATTTAGCATATTCAAGCAACCGGCCCAAGGCTATAGGTATGTTAAATGACCATGCCATGGATTAGCTGCAAAGCTGCCCTGCATGTTCTTGCTCTGTGTGCCCCTTCCCCCAACTCACACTTGTGGGGGAAGGGGTAAAGACATCTTAGAATCTCCTGGACACCTTGAGTTCTGGACCCCATTTCAAATGTCCATTTGGGGTCCCCCCTCTTGGCTGCACCCTGTAACATTACCCCAACTCACCTTCAAAACAAACTGTCAAAGAAGGGAACCAGTAGAAATTAAATTTAACTTTGACCTCTACCTCAAATATATCTAAAGCTTAACTCACAAAAGTTCATAGATTTATATACATAAAAGCAAGGACCATAAAATCTCTAGGAGAAAATAAAGAGGAAATCTAGTCACCCCCAATGACTGAAATAGCAGATTCCCATATTCTGCAGGAGTTACCAGAAAAAGTAATCTCACTACCAGGCAGAGAGCCTGGATTAGATACGCACCAACTAGAAGATACCTTCAGTCTTCATTTCCAAAGAATGAAACTTTGGTTTTAACAAGTCTCGAGGTAAAATGCCATGAAAAGAAGAACCCTTAATCCTCTTATTCAAAATTAAAACAAAAGATTATACATTTTACTCATTCTTTTGGTTTCTAAGTGTTTTGTAGGTCTTGCTTTCTCATGCCAAGCTTCAGACTTGCCTGCATTTGTTCTCCATGTTAAGTTGAAGTGGCACTCTGAGAAGTATATTGTTTTTGAAGTCCTGCAGGGCTGAGTGGATTCGTTGAGTTACCTGAAGCAACCCTGTGATACTGATGCAAGATTCATGTGCCCAATGCTTCAAAAGAAAGGCCAATATTCAATATATTAGAGTTTGGAATAACGGAAGGTTTATTGATTGAGAAAGCCCAGCTGGAGAAGATGGAGGTGTCGTATGGCTTCTGCAAATCCATTTTAAGAGAACCCAAAATTCAGGCATCTTTTATTGTCAAGGGAAGGGAACAGGGACAAGGCAAGAGGTGGGCACTGGGCCTAGACAGCTAGGCTTCAAAGGGATCTGAGGAAGAAAGGCAAAGCTCAAAATTTCTAAATCCCCTTGTTCCCCCACTGAAGACTCCTGTAAAGCTTTGAAAAAAACAGCCATTGCTTTGTGCATATTTTCCGTGTATTTGGGACTGTTCAAGCCTCCAGCAGAATTCCTCGAATTAATTAGCATGTCTATAGCAGGAGCTATCAGCAAGGCCATCCAACACAGAGTTTCACTCTGCTACACTTTCAAAGGTTGTCTCAGTGCTCTCTTCGAAAAAGAAAAATAGGGTGGGATGCAGAATAGTTTTTATTGCGATGTGGTGGATGAGGTAACATAATGACAATGTCTCATAGCCGTCATTTGAAAAAGTTAGTTCTGTTGCTGTTTTTGAATCTTAAACCTTATATTTTACTTGAGTCCCTAGCAAGAGTAGTTTCTCTTCAATTCTTCGAGAACCTTTCATGATAAAAATTATTTTAGTGTTACTCCAAGTAAAACCATTACTATTGTTAATGCTGGCATTTTCATAGTCCCCTTCATTGTCCTTGGTTTTTGTTTTTCAGAATTCATTACATCCAGGACACAGGGAAAAATGGCACATTTTGTCTTACTTATACTAATGGGAACAACCAGTGAAATAGAAAGAACTGAAGTGATAAGTAGCAACCCATAACATTACTTGCTACAACTTTCCTCCAAAACAAACAATTTATCAAGAAGGGAACAAGTAAAATTTTAACAAATATCTCTCCTTTCCATTCCTGTTCTTCTGTAATGGGGTACAAGGGAAAGGGTGCACAGGGAAAATAGGAGAAAACCCCCCACAGCCCATGGTTTGAACAATGGGGAAGTGGACAACACAGCTTAAGATGATTTTCATAGCAAAGGCCCATTTAATAGCTGGGCAAGGTGGGCACGACTTCTAGACTGTATATGGAGCTGGGGAGGAGGACCAGAGGCCCATGGAGCACTGAGTGAGTCACATTTGCCCTGACTGGGGATGGCAGCCAGATGAATATAAACTATACAGGAGAACCGGCAAATGTGGCTCACTGTGGAAGATGTCAGAGATGAGGTCACACAGGAGGCTCCGGTCAGGAGATAAATGAAGAGCAGGCAGCCATGGGGGGATTCAGCCATGCAGCTTGGAAGGGAGTAGGAGAGCCATGAGGGAGGAATGACATAGCAGCCAGGTGAGAGGGAGAGGTAAGCAAGCACCTGTGTAGTTTGTAGTGAGGGTCCGACTATTCGGGCTGGTGGAGAAAAGAAGGTGTGTTGCTGCTCTGGTCATGCCTGCTCTAGCTGAATCCGAAGACTCTCCCTTGCGAGTCAACCTGCTACCTGCAACCTGCTACCTTGCAAACCTGGACATCTGGACTCCCAGGACTTAATGTCTTCCCTGAACTTCACCATGGTCCAGCGCCTAATGGCACATGCTTTTCTGGACTATTACACAGAGGACTATTGTCATCGGACAATGTACCCCAGATCCTGAAAAGAGAGCTGCTGAGTGAGAATGGCGATTTTGGGGCCTCCCAAAGGGACTGGAGAACTGTTTGCACAGCTGGCTTAAGATAAGAATACGAGGAACTACTGGGTTTGGCTTTGGCCTATAGCCTTTTGGGGAACAAGGGAAGTGCTGGGTCTTATGGGAAAGAAGGGCTTTGAGCAGGAGTGCTCTCAGCCCTCTCACATGTTTGGGATATTACAAATAAAGGCCTGTTCCTTCCAGCATTAATTGTTGGATCATTCACCAAGGTGCCATGTGTGGATGGGCTGTGTCTGCTCAGTTGTGCTTTCTCCCAGATCCTTTCTGACCCTCTGTTAAAGATGTAAACTACTATAAAAGTAATCAGACACTTTTAGCAAAAGAAAGAGATAAGATAAAGTGTTTAAATTATCAACAACAGGAAATGAGTTTCTAATAATTAAAAACTACCTGTTTTTCAGGACCCAGTACAAGAACATTTACTGGTCTCTGTCACCATGTGTCAGTAGCTGCCACTCTCACAACTGTCATTGGTGGAATTCATGTTCTTCCACGAGATCACAAGAAAAGCATTTCACAGACCCACACACAGGAGATTATGGTTTGGCAAGGTTTATTTGGGTGGAAATCTGTCCCTGGGTTTCCAGTGTCCCATCTCCATCTGTCCTGCCATAAAAAAAGTCCAACCATGTCCTCAGCAAGGCCAAAACAAAGGCCAGGGTCCAGAATTTATGTCTCCCATTAAAATTTAGTCTTCTGGAGCCTCCATGGTCCAACAAAGACCACAAGGCTCCAGACCACATGGCTGTATGTGTTCCAGGCAGAAGTGCACACATGAACAGGGCGAGTGCAGGTCACTGAGTGACAGAGACAGCTTCTTTGTGTCGCCGGGATTATACATCTCAGGTTTGGGACAGACCAGAAGCTTTTTCCAAATGACCTATCAACTTCCTAAGCTTTCATGGGCTTCTGATGGCTCCACGCCTTAGTTAGACTGACAGGTCTGTATGGTCAAGCACCTCCCACTGCACCCCACCAACAACCCAGTACCAGAGGGCAGGCAGTGCTCCTGGGGACACATCCTGTGCTTCAGGGATTAAGTCTCCTTGATGGCAACCCCCTAGAGTGTGTGGAGGAGTCTGCAAATGCTGTAGCTTCCTGGCCAAGCATGCAGGCTCAACATCAGATTCTTTTTGCTCCCTTTCCTTTATTAATATCTGGCTAGCTATGGTAACACAACCACCTCTTGCACCAGCAGCAACAGTCACACCAAAGTTCCTTGCAATGAGAAGCCTCGTGTAGGGTATCTCCTCATCAGCACTAGTTTATCATGATAAACTATTATGGGTTTAACCATGCAAAAATTTTGTTTCTGTAATCTGATCTTTTCTTCTTTCTTTCCTTTTGATTCAGACTGGCTTCATCTAGCACTTGACTCGCCTGCCTCCTTCTCCCTTGCACGACCACTTCCCTTAATTATTAAGCCCTCAGGACAATGAGGCCTGGTCAAACAACCTTAGAAATGAAGCCTTGGGTCTACTGACCACAATGACAGAGTTTAGGTCAAACTAGAAATAACATCTAGGCCTCAGCTGCATTTCAGCTCCAGACCCAGGAGAGCTGTGAAACCACATGAAGAGACTCCATGAGGACCAGCTGCATTGACCAATGACCCCTTTCCCTAGCACCCCAATCAGTAGAGGACATGACCCTGACCATGACCCTAACTCATTAATCACCATGCTTAATAGAGCCCGCCCCCTGGAAGCCTCTGGGGAGCCAGGTCTTTGAGGGTTAGCGCATGTGTCTCTGGGCGTGGGCCACTTCCTAAAAATAAACCTTTACTTTCTTTGCTGCAAACTCCTTTTGTGTCTTACTGGTCTTTGATGTGAGCCTGCAAATGAACACTTTTAGTTTGGTAACTAGGTCAATGTACAGGAAAGAAAGGAAAGATGTAAGGAATTGTTACAAAAAGGAAAAAATGATCTAGGGCTCTGGGCAAATTATTACAATCTTTCATGGAAATGATCATAAAATATCAAGTATGAAATATAAATATTACTCATAAAACTAATAAAGATTGCTCTGACTATTAATTTTCTAAGAAAAAAATTAGCCTAATGGTTATTTTCCTGTTGGTGCAAAATATTCATATCATTTTGATTATGCAGAAGGATAAAAGTTCATTAACTATATTTTTATGCCATTTTAGGAGAAACTTTCAAATATTACAGACCCTTTACACTTAAAGTCTACTGGTATCAGTCACGTTTATCAGTTATTCAGTGTCCATCATGTAACAGACACTCTGCTAAGTAATTGACAAAGACTACTTATTTAATTCTCATGACTCTCTGATGTGGTTTTTATTGTCATCTTTACTTTGCATTTGAGGAAACTGAGACGTGAAGAGATTGTTTGGCCTCCAATACCAATCTGCCAATAACTGGTAAAATTCACATTTCAAATGATGTCTCTGTGGTTATGGAGTTCAGGATGTTGATACACCGTCTCCCTGACAAAACTTCTGCAATAGGTGTGTGAGTCCTCCCCTACCTTCATTCATGTTAGCCGTTCCTAGTCACTATTTGTTAACTACTACTTCCCCTTCACAAATTGAAATATAAAACGATAACTCCACTCTTGCAAAATTGTAACAATAAAATTATTTTTCTAGGACCTCACAATTAATAAATATATTGTTGAGGAATAATTTTTAAAGAACAAAATGACTCACACAAATTTGAAACTGCTATGTAACACATTAACTTACCCCCACATTAACAGGATGGTAAGATATTCAGTGTTTCACAGGAGGTTGCAAAGAACAGAAACGTATTTGGGCAGAGAAAAATGATGTAAATTTCCCTAATAGATGCAAAACTGGCCAATATCAACAGGGCTATAATCAACCCTATCTCCATGGAAATTTGCAATTCTGTGGACTAGTCATTTGTATAACTATCAGAATTTGGCAATTTACAAAAAAGCTCAAAGACAATGAAAGGCCCAGAGATTGCATAGAATTCCCATTTCAAAGCCTATCACAATATTTCCCTAAATTCCCTAATTTCACCTAAATCATAACATAAAGGGAAAGGAGGAGGGGTTGGCTGATTTGATCAAGTTCACCGCAGCTAACTGCCGAACTTGGAATCATCACATCCTGTCTCCATTTGCTCTGAAATCTCATTTCAATTACAATGCAGACATGCTGCAAAAATAGAATGAATGTCAGGGCAGACGATGGACCACCAGGAAGCTGCTGATCTCCTGTAAGTAGCAGTGGGTAAGCCAGCTAACCCTTGTCTCCCACAGGATGCGAAGCCTGACTTAATTTTTTATTGAAACTCAACCAGAAGGCTCTGGCTTTGAACTGCCAAGAGCACCTGATGAAGGGGTGAGCACAGGGATGGAAGCTGGAGGATGGAGTGGAAGGTTCTGCCATGAACAGCAGGACCTGTAGCCCCTTCTCCGTCCTCTCCAGCACATGCCTCTGAGAACCGAGGTTTGAGATTCTCCTCTCAAGAAACTAAGAGTTTCCAAAGAAATGACCTTCATGGTCTAACCTTACAGACCTGCCAACTTATTACCTTATTAGCAAGTGACCCACCAGGTGGCAAGTGCTGAGGAGCACTAACTGTTCTACTCTCTTAGGTTCATTTTGGGAGAACTGCAAATTAAATTGACAAAAGGTAGGATAGCAAGAGAAAATAGATTTAATTACATGCATATGCACTGAAGTCACAGAGAAAAGTGACTCAAAGAGATTAGAATTTGGGGCATATATAGCATCTTAATGGGGGATCAGGAGGTGCAGACAAGTAGTTATGAGAGAACAAATGACTTATTTGAAGGGGGTGAAGGGCACTTGTGGAAAAAAAATCATTTTTGGAAATAGAAACAGGCCCTTATGAGAACATAGGGGAGATAACTGTGCAGCGACATTTGGGTGTGGTGCCCACACCTCATCTCTGAAAGGGAGGGTTGACATGGCTCCGAGGAAGGAATTCATGACACCTGGGTTCTCTTTGGAGTCCCTGCATGTAGGTGCCTGGGGATCTAGGAACTCAAATGCCTTCAGCTCAGAGTAAGTTCCATGCCACAGTGGCTTAGTCAGGACCCTTCTTAACACCCATCTTAGAGCAGCTGAATCTGAATTAGACTGGACTTACGATGGCAACAACAATGACAACCTAGAAAATATGTAGGGATTGGCAAAGAATGCAAACCACCTTTGAGGAGAAAATAAACATTAATTGTCTCCAAACTCTTCAGACAATTCACATCAATAATGTAATGCCTTCGGAATATGACTTACAAAGGAAAAATCAAAGGAAGGTCTATCCAATGTGTATATTTGGGAAATGATTATTTCATTCCTTGGTCTGTGTAATATAAAGAGAACAGAATTGCCTAAGGGGAAAAATGCCTTTCAGCTACAAACTTAAGGAAAGGATAAGGAGAGGAAAACATTATGAAGTAATGTTTGAAGATGCTTTTATATCATAGCACGTTGATCTTGGAACGTCAAAGAACTGCTTCAGCAATTTTATCATAGAATTACCCATCAGAAGCAGCAAAATAAAGATATGGCATATTAGAAGTGGGAAGAATCTTAAGTATCACTTAGTCCAACTGCTTCATTTAGCAGGGCAGCAAACTAAATTCCAGAGAGACTGCGAAGGTCCTGCAAGGCTTCAAAGTGTGTTCCAGTCCCCTCCTGCCCACACACTGGCACCTGTCTGTGACTACCCCATGTCAGACTTTCAATGGAAAAACACAGACCTATCCCTATTCATTACAGATTAGGAAGCCAAAACGCAGAAATCCAAATACTTATTTAGAACCAGATACAATTTGGTATATTGATTTCCAAACCAGGACACTTACTATTACACAATATTCACACATCTTTGTAACAGGGTGCAGCCAAGAGGGGGTCTCAAATAGGGATTTGTAATGGGGTCCAGAACTCAGGGTGTCCAGGAAATATTAGAAAAAATATGTATATAGGATGTCCTCACCCCCACAAAAAAATTCTGAGCTGGGGGATGGGACACATGGACCAGGGCCATTGAGAGCTGTTTTGTATAGCAACAGCTTTGCAGCTAATCTCTGCCATGGTCATTTAACATACCTATGACCTTTATAACTAGTTTCATAGGTATGTTAAATAGCTGTGGCTTTGCTTTGAGCCAGGGATATGGAAGGGACTTCTGCCCAGGATGTAACTGGGAGGCAACTCCCCCTGGTTACAGTGCTTGTGCGAGAGCTTGGAGATGATTGGCTCCACGCCATGGGGCCATGCCTGCCCAGACTTACTATGGCAGCCCAGTAGAGCTGGACGAATATGGGAATGCTGGCAGGTGTAACTGATTGTAGAAGGAGTTGGAAATGGGGATACAGAGGAAGATGGGCGCTGGGATTTAAACCCAGATGTGTCAGTCACGTGAGGGGGGATCATGTGGCTTTACTGGAATGGGGACCCCGGGGCTTGGGGAAGAGTCAGAACCACACGGCTTTGGGGTGCTCCCTTTTGTCGTGTGGCTTGGGAAGCAGGAGAGACTTTGCCTGGAAAAAAGGGGGTGAAAGAACTCTTGCTCGTGGGCCATGAAAAGGTGCCACATGGCTTTGAATTAACTGGAGATCATGAAGGCAACACAGCTGATGGTGCCGGGAGCCCGAATCACAGACTTCTACTTCTATTTCTGAGATACGGTAACCCAGACTGGGCAGAGAGAGAGGGAAGGACTGTCTGTATCTGTGGGTATTCTAAAGGACTTCAGTATTTTAATGAAGTCATTAAATCACTACTCTAAATCTGTATAACTTTTCAGTAAATAACTCCTTTCCTGTTCACCAATCTCTGGCATTGAGAGACGTCTTTCTTCTGGCGGTGGGCAAAGCAAACCTAGTACGGGAAAGGAACCCCCAGAGAAAAAGGAGGGGTCCTTTTGGTAATAGTATATTATTCACCCCACCCTGGGTCTGTTCTGTAACATCTTCATTGATTAAAAATGAGATTTGGAAAGTTTTATTCTTTATCAAAAATAAGTCAGGTAATTTGTAGTTGCTGTGGTCACAATAGAATGGGAAGGCCTAAATTACCATTTTTCTTAGAATTTACTTTAATCATCCTATGATGTGAGTAGTTTCAAATTTCCTCAGTATCACCCTATAGCACATATTGTGTCTTAAAAAATAACATTTTTCTGGAATACCATACATTCAAGACTTCCTTTCTTCATAAAGATCAATGTAGCATAGTGCCCGCTCTTGGTTTCTCGGGACTATGGTGGCCCTTTGTGGAGGGCAGCACATCACAGTGGGAAGGGACTGGTGGGTGGCAGGCAGGGTTCCACCTACCCCAGCTGCCAGCCATCAAGTACGCACAACTTCCTCAGCCTCTGATGCACTCAGTGCCTGCCTTTTATCTGGGTTCTGTGGTTGCTTTTGGCAGGAGGGCTTGTCTAATGCAGGCTGAGTCCCACAGCCAGAAATACAATTCTTCACTCCAGACTCTGAGGCCATGTCTTTCCAGAAATTCTTTCTGTCCAGGGAAGCGGGTGCTTCCAGTGATTCCCTCCCTGAGTCTTCTTGGCCCACTCAGTGTCACTTCCGAACTGCTTCTGCCCTGGGGCTCCTGACCACCTCCAGGCTTGTAACTTCCAATGTTTGACCTACCTACAGACTTCTTTGATACCCCTCCTGTCGGTCTATAGCTTAGTGGCCATCTTCGTCTGGATATTTCACCTACACCTCACACTTTATGTACTTAATTTTATTCTCATATCTTTGTTCCTTAGAAGAACCCCTTCACCTAGAATTTGTATTTTTATGAATGTAACAGCAGCTCCCTAGTAACCAGAGCTTACGACCTGCCTGATCACCTCTCGCACGTGACTCCTGACTGACCGTACATGCACCCATGTTCTCCCTGTTGACAACAATGTGGCATCTCCCAACCTCTGCCACTGCTGATACTTGCTCCAACTTGTACTCTTTTAACCTCATGCCAAAAGTATTTCAGTGATTTGTAAATGACATGGATGGTAGGGTGACTTTTAACAGGAATATTCAACAGAAATCATTTGGGGAGCTTTAAAAAAATACCAATGTCAGTTTTCACCTCAGACAAAGGAAATCAGAAAGTCTAAACCAGGTGTTTAGACACACATGGTGGGCAAAAACAAGTTTACCGTTGTGAGTACGCAAACCACAGAGTTCGTTCTTGTATTATCATTTAATAACTACTGTATTATTTTTCATGTGAACAACTGTACCCCTACTTTTGCCCACCATGCATACATGATGAGCTAAAGCAGGTGATTCAAGAACACACCAACGCATCCTCTACAGTGACAATGGCATTGCCAACTGAATTAAGAGCTCCCCATGGCCCACATGACAAAGATCAGATGCTTTTGCATGTGAGCACTGTTCCAGTTGCTGTTGGGCTGACTTCTTCCACACAGTCAGAGCCTGTTACGAGGATTATGTCTCTTCCACCTGGTCTTCCCTTCACAGTGCTCCGTTCTCCCACCGTAACCATCACTTGTGTTCGCAAGATTTAATTCAACTATGAAATCTCTCGGGGCAGCAAACATTTTCCTCTAGAGATTCAGGCAGTAAGTATATTTGCAGACCTGGTCTCTGTCACAGTTTTACTAAACTCTGATATCATAACATCAACACAGCCATAGATAATGCATATTTGAATGACTATGGGTCATTAAAGTGATTTGAAAAAAACAACAACAAAGCTTCATTTCAGAAACTTCTCACTCTGCACTGCCATCTCACCTTCAGAACCTGCCAGGTGGGTATACTTCTGGCTTTCCATCCGTGGTTCACTTATCGCTTGAGAGAATTTTAGTTACTCCCTCTACTGCCACCCAAGGACTGCAGCCCTATTTAAATGCATGTTGATTCATTTAACAAATACATACTGGATGGTCATTGCTGCTTAGTAATGGTTAGAACTGGAGGCAAGACCAGTCTGTTCTCCAGCTTCATGGATCCATGATACCCTCCTCTGATTTGAGAAGTGAGATTAGATACATTATAGAGTTGAGATTAGATTTCAGATACAAATAGTGAATTTGTTCATTTATATCACTCTTCAGTCCAAAACACCAGGCCCTCTTAAATACTGCACTGGGGCAGAGGTTCTACAGATTCCCTGCCCTGAGGATACCGACAGCCCAATGGCAATAGGAGCAGTATAGAGATGGTGTTCGGTGATGTGAGATCATGAAAGAGGGCCATCTACCTGGAAATGGTAGGTAATGTCCAGGATTATCAATAAAGTAAAATGTGACTTGATAAAGAATGATTGATCAGGTATTATCAAGGTGAGGAAGTGGGAGGAAAGGATTGGCAATGTGGGACATTCTCTTACCATTCAACACATCATCCCATGATGCTGAAGCAATAGTAGTAACCAGAAATGAGGCTAGAAATGGGTATTACCTCAACAACCAGGACCGAGTGCTTTGAAAAAGATGTTCTCTATACCAGGTAAACTATAAAGCAAATGCTTTTACATCACAGGGATGCCTAAGAGCTCCCAACATTTGTGATTCCTTTTTGTATATTATGCAGTTGTTGAAAATGGCTTCTAGCCAGGGACTAAATTTCTCATTCTCCCTTAAGTGTAGGTGATACCATATAGTACCTCTGACTCACAAGTATTAGTTGAAGTAATGGGGGTCATCTTAGGCCTAAGAGTTAGGAAGAAAGTGTTCATTCTCAGCGGTCATCAGCCGCCCACTGATGCACAGTCCACCTGGCCCTATGGGATAACAAGGTCATAGGGTGGAAGAAGACTTTTGCTGTGTCACATGTGGAGGTGAGCAGCAACGCCAAGCAGTGTCGTTGTTACTAGGTGGGATCGTAACCCACACGTTATTCAATGAGCCCCTGCAGTGCTTACAGCAGTTAGCAGAAGACCTGTGGTTAGGAGCTAAATAAATACATCAATTCCAAGGTGTTAATTTGCTTCTAAATTTCATATTACTGCATTTTCCTTCTCAGAAAAGCAAGTAATTAACTTTTTCACATAAAAACTATGTTATGAGCCTACAGTTACTAACTATAGTGAAACATCTTTACATCTCCTCCACCTTTTCTGTGCACTGCCTTGACCAATACTGTTTCCCCAAGTGGGACTGCAAAGGGACCCATGACTGTTATCGACAACCTCATTATGCAGAGAATTAAATGTGCTTATGTAAGTGAAAGTTATAACAGAATTTGAACTTTTTTTTTCTTTCAAGAAAACCATTCATCTTTCCAAGCGATCATTTGTAGATGTATATGGGTGTGAGGTTGGTATGTGGTGGGGCAAGATGGGTTGGTTTGCACATCTCCAGTGTCATTTGTAGACAAATTAAAACACAGATGCAATTGCACACACAACAAATTGACACAATACAGATCTTTGATGCTTATGTAAAACATGAGAATGTTCTGATAATTCTGGTGGGAGCATACATTAGTTCAATCAGCTTGCAACAACTTCTTAATATCGGGTCATTTTAATAAAAAATGTGAACATTTTAGGTCAAGAAGTTCCACTTCTGGGTATGTACACTATATAAACACTCATGTGTACACACAGAGGCAGGTAAAATAAATGTACATTAGAGTGCTGTTGGGAAGGAAGGAAGGAAGGAAGGAAGGAAGGAAGGAAGGAAGGAAGGAAGGAAGGGAGGAAGGAAGGAAGGAAAGGAGGAAGGAAGGAAGGAAGGAAGGAAGGAAGGAAGGAAGGAAAGGAGGAAGGAAATACAACTGAAAATTTCATCAATAAGTTAGTGAATAATTAAATTATAATACAGGGTGGGGAAAAAAGTAGGTTTACAGTTTGTATAAAAATAATACAATAATTAATAAATAATAATATAAGAATAAGCTATGTTTTATATACTCACAACTGTAAACCTACTTTTGTCAAGCCCTGTATATTTTTATTTTTTCAAAAAATACTCTCCTGTTGCCATACCCACCCCCACATCACACATTTAGTTGCCCCCCCAAATGTCTTTAGACATGTTCCTTGACAATGGTTCCCCTTCTTTCAACCATTATCCTCCTCCTGCCACTCCTCTGGTCACTGTCAGTTTGTTCTTCATTTCCATGTCTCTGGTTCTATTTTGCTCCTTTCTTTGTTTTCTTGATTAGGTTCCACTTAGAGGTGAGATCATATGGTGTTTGTCTTTCATTGTTTGGCTTATTTCACTTAGCATAATGCTCTCCAGGGCCATCCATGTCCTATGTCCTCCTTGGAGAAGTGTCTGTTCAGGTCCTTTGCCCATTTTTTAATTGGATAGCTTGTCTTCCTGGTGTGGAGCCATGTGAGTTTATTATATATTTTGGAGATCAAATCCTTGTTCAAGGTATTATTGGCAAATATGTTTTCCCATGTGGTTGGTTCCCTTTGCATTTTGCTGATTTTTTTTAGCTGTGCAGAAGATTTTAATTTGCTATCGTCCCATTTGTTTATTCTTTCCTTTATGTCCATTGCTCTAGGGGACATATTGGTGAAAATATTTGTGCTTGGAATATCTGATTTTCCTGCTTGTATTCTCCTCTAGGACTTTTACAACTTATACTTAAGTCTTTTAACTATCTTGAGTTTATTTTTGTGTATGGTGTAAGTTGGTGATCAAGTTTCATCTTTTTTTTTTTACCTGTAGCTGTCCAGATCTCCCAACACCATTTGTTGAAGAGGCTATTTTTACTCCATTTTCTGCTTCTTCCCACTTTGTAAAATATTAATTGACCATAGAAACTTGAGTTTATTTCCTGCCTCCCTGTTCTGTTCTACTGGTCTATGTGTCTGTTTGTATGCCAGTACCAGACTGTTTTTATGACAGTGGCCTTGTAATATAGTTTGATATCAGGTATGGTGATCCCTCCTACTTAGTTCATCTTTCTCAATATTGATAAAACTATTTGGAGTCATTGATGGTTCCATATAAATCTTTGAAATGTTTGTTCTATATCTGTAAAATATGCCATTGGTATTTTAATAGGGATTTTTTAAATCTGTAAATTGCTTTGGGTAGTATGGACAGTTTGATGATGTTAATTCTTCCAATCCATGAACATGGTATATGATTACATTTATTCATGTCTTCCTTAATTCTTTCTTCAGTATTCTAGAGTTTTCTCAGTATGGGTCTTTCACCTTGGTAAGGTTTATTCCTAGGTACTTTATTTTTCTTGTTGCTGTAGCAAATGGGATTTTTTTTCCTTGATTTTTGCTTCTGATCTTTCATTGTTGGTGTACAAAAAATGCCTTCTATTCGTGAATATTGACTTTGTATTGCACTGTTTTGCCAAAGTCACTTATTAGGTTGAGTAGTCTTTTGGTGGAGTCTATTGTGTTTTCTATGTACACTATCATGTCATCTGCAAACAATGAGAGTTTTACTTCTAGTAAAGAACTCTCTTCTTTTCCAATTTGGATGCCTTTCATTTCTTTTTCTTACCTGATCACTGTGGCTAAAACTTCCAATACTATGTGAAACTTCCAATACTGGCGAAAGTGGATACCTTTGTCTTGTTCCTGTTCTTAGTGGTAAAGGTTTTAGTTTTTGCCTCTTAAGTATGATATTGGCTGTAGGTTTCTCATATATGGCCTTTATTATGTTGAGGAATGCTCCCAGTTTACCAAGTGTTTTTATCATAAATGTGTGCTGTACCTTATAAATGATTTTTACACATCTATTGATATGATCATGTGATTTTTCTCTTTCCTTTTGCTTATGCAATGTATTACATTTATTGATTTTCAAATATTGTACCATCCTTGCATCCCTGGGATGAATCCCACCTGATCAAGGTATACGATCTTTTTGGTGTATGACTGGGTGTAGTTTGCTAATATTTTGTTGAGTATCTTAGTGTCTATGTTCATCAGTGATACTGGCCTATAGTTTTCTTTGTTGTACCTGTAACTGGTTTTGAGATCAGGATGATGCTGACCTCATAAAGAGTTTGAGCTTCTTCCCTCTTCCTGGGTTTTCTTTGGAATAGTTTGAGGATAGGGGTTAGCCCTTCCTTAAATGTTTTGTAAAGTTCTCTATGAAACCATCCAGTCCAGGGCTTTTGTATGCTGAAATTTTTTTTTATTTTTGCTTCAATTTCACTAGTTGTTATTGGACTGTTTAGGCTTTCTGCTTCTTCTTCATTCAGCTTTGGAAGATTATATTTTTCTAGAAATTTGTCCATTTCACCCAGGTTTTCCAATTTCTTGGCGTGTAGTTGTTCATAGTACTTTCTTACTATCTTTTGTATTTCTGTGGTATCAGTTGTAATTTCTCCTCTTTCATCTCTGATTTCATTTATTTGGGTCCTCTCTCTTTTTTTCTTGATGAGTCTGATTAAAGGCTTGTTGATTTTGTTTATCTTTTCAAAGAACCAACTCCTGGGTTTATTGATCCTTTGAATTGTTCTTTTATTCTCTATGTCATTTGATTGTGCTCTCATCTTATTATTTCCTTCTTTCTACTTGCTCTGAGCTTTGTTTGTTGTTGTTCCTCCAATCCTTGTAGCTGTAGGATTAGGTTATTTATGTGAAATGTTTCTATCTTTGTTATTTAGGCTTGTATTACTATGAACTTCTCTCTCAGCACTGCCTTGACTGTGTCCCATACATTTTGGACTGTTGTGTTCATTTTCATTCATTTCTAGAACCTTTTTTATTTCTTCCTTGATCTCATTATTAACCCACTAATTGTTTAATAGCATGCTATTCAATCTCTATGAATTTGAATGTTTTTGAGTCTTTTCCTTGATGTTGGTTCTTAGTTTTAAGCACTTGTGGTCTGAGAAAATGCTTGATATGATTTAAATTTTCTTGAATTTGTTGAGGCTTGTTTTGTGTCCTATCATCTGGTCTGTCTTTGAAGATGTTCTGTGTGTATTTGAAAAGAATGTGTATTTTGCTTCTTTGGGATGAAAGGTTATATATATATATATATATATCAATTATATATATATATAGATATCTATATCTATATATATATATCAATTAAGTCTATTTGGTAAGGGCATTGTTCAATGCCACAATATCTTTGTTGATACTTTGTTTGGAATATTTATCCATTGTTGACAGTAGGGTTTTAAATGCCCCTACTATGATTGTGTTGCTGTCTATATCTTTATTTAAGTCCTCCAAGATTTTCCTTATATATTTGGGTGCTCCTGTGTTGGGTGCATATATGGGTACAATGTTTATGTTTTTTAAATATATTTTATTGATTATGCTATTACAGTTGCCCCATTTCTTCCCTACACTCCCCTCCACCCTGCACACCCTCTTCCACCCACATTCCCCCCTTTAGTTCATGTCCATGTGTCATACTTATAAGTTCTTTAGCTTCTACATTTCCCATACTATTCTTGCCCTCCCCCTGTCTATTTTCTACCTACTGCCTATGCTATTTATTCTCTGCACCTTTTCCCCCCTCTCACCTCCTCCCACTCCCCTGTTGCTAACTCTCCATGTGATCTCTGTTTCTGTGGTTCTGTTCCTGTTTTAGTTGTTTGCTTAGTTTGTTTTTGTTTTAGGGGTAGTTGTTAAAAATTGTGAGTTTGCTATCATATACTATTTACATATACATATACATATTTTTATCTTCTTTTGCTTAGATAAGTCCCTTTAACATTTCATATAATAAGGGCTTGGTGATGATGAACTCCTTTAACTTGACCTTATCTGAGAAGCACTTTATCAGCCCTTCCATTCTAAATGAAAGCTATGCTCAATAGAGCAATCTTGGATGTAGGTCCTTGCCTTTCATGACTTGGAATACTTCTTTCCAGCCCTTTCTTGCCTGTAAGGTCTCTTTTGAGAAATCAGCTGACAGTCTGATGGGAACTCCCTTGTAGGTTACTGTCTCCTTGTCTCTTGCTGCTTCTAGAATTCTCTTCTTCATTTTTACCTTGGCTAATGTAATTATGATATGCCTTGGTGTGTTCTTCCTTGGGTTCAACTTCTTTGGGACTCTCTGAGCTCCTGGACTCCTGGAAGTCTATTTCTTTTGCCAGATTGGGGATGTTGTCCTTCATTATTTGTTCAAATAATTTTTCCACTTGTTGCTCTTCCTCTTCCCCTTCTAGTACCCCTATAATTTGGATGTTGGAACGTTTAAAGATGTCCTGGAGGTTCCCAAGCCTCTCCTTATATTTTGAATCCTTGTTTCTTCATTCTTTTCTTTTTGGTTGTTTCTTTCTTCTTTCTGGTCTACTCCACTGATTTGAGTCCCAGTTTTCTCCCCATCACTATTGGTTTCCTGTGCATTTTCCTTCATTTCACTTATCATAGCCTTCATTTTTTCATCTAATTTGCAACCAAATTCAACCAATTCTGTGAGCATCCTGATCACCAGTGTTTTGAACTGTGCATCTGATAGGTTGCCTATCTCTTCATTGCTTAGTTGTATTTTTTTCTGAACTTCAATCTGTCTGTTCTTTGGTTTGGGCCATTTTTTTTTTTTGTCTTGATGCACCTGTTATGTAGTAAGGAGTTGGAGCCCTAGGTGTTCACCAAGGTGGGGCAACCCACATTGCTGCCTTGTGATGCTGTTTGTGGGGTAGTGGTCCAAGAGGGAACAATGGCACTTGGTCTGCTCTCTGCTGGATTTCAGTCACTTCCCCCTTCCCAAGCAAACCAGGCCCTTCTGGTGCTGATTCCAGGGTGGGTGGGCTTTTGTATGTTCTAGGACCCTGTGGGTCTCTCCAACAAACTCTCCTGTGAGGCTGGGAGTCTCCCCTGGAACTTCAACCCCCACAAGTGTTTTCAATTGGTGTTTTGAGGTTTTATTTCTCTGCGCTGGGGCCCTGGGTTGCACAGTCTGTCTCGCTCCCCAGTTTTGCCTGGTTTATCTGTGCATGAATGTGGGACTGCCCAGCCACCATCCACCTTGTGTGCCGTGCCCCTCCATGATCTGCAGGCTTGTTGGGTTCACCTGCTGCCACCCTTCACCCAGGGTCTTCCAGCCACCACTTCTTTTGCTCATCCCCTCTCTGCCCAGCACCTGACTTCACTCCTCCTCCCGGTCCGGAAGAATGTGTCTATTTTAACACCTTGGTTGTTGGACTTCCATACAGTTCAATTTTCTGTCAGTTCTGGTTGTTTGTTTTTTTTGTTTGTTTGTTTCTAAATTTTTGTTGTCCTTATTTTGGTTGTGCGAGGAGGCACAGTGTGTCTACCCATGCCTCCATCTTGGCTGGAAGTTTGTTTACGTCTTCTTGATGGATTCTTCCCTTGAGTATTATGAAGTGTCCTTCATGTTTGTTTTTATGGCCTTGTTTTGAAGTCTATTTTGTCTGATGCAAGTATTCCTATGCTAGTTGTTTTTTTATTCCTGTCTGTTTGCTTGGAATATTTGCTTCTAGCCTTTCACTTTCAGTGTGTGTAGGTCTTTTGTTCTGAGGCGTGTCTCTTAGAGGCAGCATTTGCGTGGGTCATGATTTTTTATCCATTCAGCTACCCCATGTGTTTTGATAAGAACATTTAATCCATTTACATTCCAGGTCATTATTGATAGATACTTATTCTTTTTTTCCCCTTTGTACCTGTGTTCCTCCCTTGCTCTTTTTCTTCATCTTCTTAAAGCAGATCCTTTAGCCTCTCTTGCAGAGCTGGTTTGGGGAAAGTATATTCTTTTAGCCTTCTTTTGTCTGGGAACTCCTCATTGTGCCTAACATTTAAATTGAGAGCCTTGCTGGGTAGAGTAGTGTTGGTTGCAGGCCTTTGGTTTTCATTACATGGAATACTTCTTGCCATTCCCTTCTGGCTTGTAGCATTTCTGCTGAAAAAGTCAGCTGGGAGCCTTATGGGGCTCCCTCATCTGTTACTTCCTGTTTCTCCCTTGGTGCCTTTAAGATTCTCTCTTCATTTTTGAGTTTTCCATTTTAATTATGATGTGTTGAAGTGGCCCTGTTTGGGTTCATCTTGATTAAAACCCTCTGTGCTTCCTGCACTTGCATGGTGTTTTCCCTCTCCGGGTTCAGGAAGTTTTCTGTCATTTTTCAAACAGAGTTTCAATCTCTTGCTCCTTTTCATCTCCGTCTGGTATCCCTATAGTTGGAATGCTGTTGCATTTCATGTTGTCTTGCAGTTCTCTTAAGCTACCCTCATATTTTTTGAGTCTTTTTTGTGAAGCTGCTCCACCTGCGTATTTCTTTACCTTGTCTCCCATCTCGTTAATTCAGTCCTCTGCTTCAGCCAGCCTGCTTGTGATTCCTTCGAGTGTATTTTTCTTTTATTTCAGATGGAGTATTCTTCATTTCTTCCTGGTTCTTGTTTATAGTTTCTATTTCCTTTTTCATGCCTTTGAAGTTCTCACTTAATTCCTTGTAGTTGTCACTGAGTTCCTTGAGCATCCTTATAGCCATTCTTTTGAATTCTATGTCTGATAGTTTGCTTGCCTCCATTTCATTCAG
This sequence comes from Tonatia bakeri, assembly GCA_004024845.1. Lineage (NCBI taxonomy): Eukaryota > Metazoa > Chordata > Mammalia > Chiroptera > Phyllostomidae > Tonatia > Tonatia bakeri. Next base: position 271,980 of record PVIA01001329.1, on the reverse strand, counting down.
CTCTTTTACTGGGGATTCTTCCATTACATTCGATTGAAGGTTCTTTCTTTGTTTCCCCATTTTAGGTGGCTCTTTTTGTTTGTTTATGCATTTCTGGATGCTCTTCTTTTCCAGATGTCTTTGTGGGGTGCACTTCTGTGGTAGGGGTTCTGTGGGACCCAGTAATGTGGTCTCTTTGGTCTCCGTGTCTGAATGCTTTCTGCTTGCCCTGTATTCCATATGTGTGGGCTCTCTTATTGTATTTGTGCTTACCTGTTGGTGGTTTCTTTGTTGGCGGGCTCTCCCCTCCAAAGGGTTTAGTGATATCTGAAACTCCCACCTTATCTTGTATGCTGTTGCACAGGCACTGCTTAACAAAGCAGTGTTAGCAGACAACCAAATCTACACCAGCAAAAGAACCTCCCTACCACATCAGTAATCTCAACTGCAATTGAACTAAGATCAATAAAGGTGATGAGAAATTGAGGATATTATAATATATGAGAAAGGAAATATGAGTTGACTAGAAGAGGAGAAATGTCACTGAGTGGTAAGAGGGAGGAGAATTGATAAGAGTTGGGATAGAACCAAGACAAAGAAAGGGAAAGAATACAATTTAAAACATAAGTAACATAAGACAGGGAGATGGGGACAATGGGGCAAGTCAGGGAAGAATATGCCATGAGGTCTGAAGTAAAATGGAAAAGGTACTGGACCAATGGGAGCAAAAGTGCAGAAAAACCACAGCAGGGTCCATAGCAACAACAGCTGAATGAGGTTTAATAAAGGTGTAAAGGGAATGAGAATACTGTAGAAAATCTAAAAGTGCAGGTGAGATGTGTGCAGTAAAGAAAAATGATTTTTCAAGTGTTGGGGAAGCAAACTAGTGAGTGTAAGGAGTAAAGCCCAGGTTGAGAGAAGGGAAAAAAAGAGGAGGAGAGAGAGAAAACAATGAAATGAAATTCCTCACTCAACTGATCAGGGACAGAGGGAAGACAAAATGGAATAAGACAGCAGGAGAGTATTATATGGGATTTAAAGTACAAACAAATGGAGAGCAAATAGGAGTTCATTGGAGAAGGACAGCAATAACTGTGCTATTTCACCCAACAAGCCACTGTTTATAAAAGGTGGAAAAGAAATAAGACACTTACAAAAGGGAGAAAAGAATGTGAGCTGACTTGAGAAAGAAGAGCACTTATACGAGGTTAGATGGAGGAGAAATTGTGAGAGTGAGGGATAGAAACTTGGTGCAGTGTGAGAGAAAATAAGGTTTACACCAACAGTAATGAAGTTCAGGAAGATGGCATAATGGATTAAGAACAGGGATATGTGCTGTGTGGGATTTGTAATAACAATAGTATGAAAAATATATAATCTTAATAAAAGAATGAAAAGCAAAAGACAGAGTAATGAGTTATTTGGCACACAAGTGAAGTGGAAGATGAAATATTAAAATGCAATATGAAAGGGAGAATAAAAAAACAGAGCAATAAAAAGAAATAAAAAACTCCTAAATACATGGAAAGAAGAAAGAGGAAAAAAAAACATGTGAATTCTGATGAAGAGCAAAGTGAAATTTGTCTCAGCTGTTGGTTTTCACCTTATCACTTCTTTCTGGGTTTGTCTGTTTTTTTCTCGGCTCCAGGACTTACTGTTGTACTCTTGAAAAAAAGAGGGTGAAGCCTCCTGCTGATTTTTAAGCCTGCTCAGCCGTTTTGGGATCTTCCCTGCAGGCAGTTGGGGGCTAGGCTCTGTTTTCCCTTTCCCATGGTTCTGCAAGGCTGGGGGCTCAGTCTGGGCTACAATAATCGCAGGTGCCCAGTTTCAGCCCACGCCCTTGGAGTGCTGGGCAGCCCACACTCACCACTCTGCACAGTTGCGCCAGGCTGGAGCACACAAGCCACCTCACTTTGCACCCCCTAGATCAAGCTGTGAAGTGCACTGAGTGGGAGGAGATCGCACCCACACTCCTCCCTTTCTGTTGGCTGGGCTGCCGTGTACACAAGGTCCCTGCCCCATGCACCTAGTTCCCCTTTTGTAAAAAGTGTCTCTGGTGCCTGTGCTGCTCTAAGCCACCAGGCTTTCCACACACTCCCACTCCCTGGCAAGTTCAGAGTCTGTCTGGGGAATGGCCAGTCATGGCCTACCTGGCCACCCAGCTCCAGGTGCCACCAGGGTCCCCCAACTTCTCTGGTACTGTTCCAGCCAGTGACCACCACCCCAGCCTGAGTACATGGCAGCTATGTGCGTGCTTGTTGCCTCCCCGCTGCCCCTTTACATCCAGGTCACCCCTAGTGCGGGTCTGGGACTTCCTCACCCTGGGGGACAGGGAGCAGCTGGGCTGCGGTCATTGTGGCTCTCCTCCAGTGCCCCAGTGGCAGCTGCGGTCCCTGTCGCCAGGCCCAGGGACCCCCCCCCAGGCCTGAAAAACCTCTTAGCTCCTGTTTTGAAGTGCCCTTTGCACACTTCGGCTTCCAAATTTCTTCTCAGCTAAGGTTCTGTTGCCTGGCTAAGTGTTCCAGTTGGGGGCATGAGCAAGTGGGCCCAGCTCACACCTACTCCGCCTCCATCTTCTCCTCTCCCTGTATGTTTTCAAATAGACCACTGAGCAGCAATGTAAATAAACGTTTATGTTCTGTTATACTATATGTAAGTTTTAACAAAAATACTGTATATTAGTTATAGGTACATCCATATGTAAGAAAGGTATGAAAGCACAAATGGATAGGATAAACAACAAATTTATTGATTATACATCAAGGAAGAGGAAAAGGTGAATGAGATTTGTCAAGGAGCTTCGGTTTCTTCTGTGATGTGCCAGTCCATTTAAAACCGGTACACATTTCTGAGATGCATTGGCAAAATATTAATGTTAAAACTTGCAATTGAAATATATGGGTATGTCCTATTATTTTCTGTTATTTTGGGTTTATTTGCTTGTGTCACTTAATTTTTATAGTTTAAAGATTCATCATAGGTCCCATTTCTTAACATAGGTCTTTTTTTTAAACTCAATTGTGCTTAAATCAGTCTGAAACTTCTTCCCAGGTGATTCTCACGTCGCAGAGAGTCCCCATCCGGAAACCAGCCGGAGACGTGGCGCTTGGAAACTCAGCTCTTCAAGGTGAAGAACGGTGTCCTCATTATCGCTCTGCAGCTGGAACCTAACTTTGTGAAGCAGCTCGGTAAACAGTTGGCCCTAGGAACTCAGGGGTTGCTGGGAGACTGAACCAGGCATACCCTGTGGGGAAGAGCTGATTAGATCCACCTGATTTCAGGTGTCTTTTTTTTTTTTTTAATTTCACAACATCCATCGTTATCATGTACTTCTGCCGTGTGACAAGCAAAGGATTGTGAAGAACAAAAATGTATCTATATTTGAACTGTAGATCTGCTTCCTGAGTGGTTAAACTAGATAAAAACATGGGTAAGTAATGACAACATGTATGTCACCTCAGTGTTCACTTGCGTGCTGCCGAATGCTAACGGAGAAGCCCCCAAGCCTCGTGCGGCGTCTCGCTGGCCGCGCTCTCAGCCTGGATCCCGCTGGCTTCGCTGTCAGGCTGGAGCCGCACTGGTCATGGCCAGCTGCAGCTTTTCCTGTAGGAACCTCTGTGAAAATGAGCAGGATGCGGCCGGTTTGTAAGACTTCGGATTACAAGGCTTTCTGCCTAAAATGCTGTTGCTTCCCTTTAGCTCCTGCCCACCTCTCAAGTGCCCCTCCCACGTGATCCACCTCACAATTAAGGTTCCAGCAGCACAAAGGAGCACATCGAATTCTCTGACCCACCGCGATGCTCTGGGCTTTGTGCCTTGGCCCAGCTGTTTCCCGTGGCAGGAACGCCGTCCAGGGCTTCTTGTCTACTTGGCAAGCGGGTAAGCCCACCCGGCAAAGCTGTAACACGTCGCTCCTCTCTAACGCCCTGAGTTTTGCAATCCAGATTCATCACTGCCTGAACCACGAGACCAAATCCATTCACCTTGTCTTGACATTTAACGTTTTTCACAGTATGCCCAACATGTTCAATCATTCGTTGATTTAACATGGAGCGCTTGCTAAGTTTTAAGCCATATACAAGGTATTAAAGATTTTTTTAAAGTCTTCAATGCAATCTCTAGTTATAAGAGCTTACTGGATGGTGGAAAAGACCAAAAAACAAACTACCCAATGTGCAGAGTATAATAGACTCAAGTGTGTATTTAGCCTCTGAAATATGAGAATACCATGTATTAAATCAACATCCCGATCTGGCACCTAAGGGTTTTTAACAAAAGGGGGGAGAAAGAAGACAGAATGAGGATGTCCTGGTAGCCTGCAAGGGGCTGCCTTCCTGCTGTGTCCTCACACGGCAGAGAGAGCTCAGGCCTCTTCCTCCTCTTATCCTCAGACGTGGGGAGGTTTAGGAATGCAAAACAGAAATCCTGTTTTAAATGTAATGTAACCGAGTATTAAGTGGAAGGTTGTATAGGCAATTGGATACATATGTCTCAAGTTCAGGTCAAAATCAGGGCTGACAATTTAAATTTTTGAGGCTTTAGTTTACTAATGCTATAAATAATGCAAATAATATGTGTAAACTGTAAAAGGTGATGATCATCTTATATGTGGGTCCCCTGACCTGGAAAAAGCTGCCACCTGTCTTTCTATGGTCTGAATGTTTGTGTCCCCACAAAATTCATATGTTGAAATGCTACCCCTCCAAAGTCATGATACTAGAGGGGGAGGCCTTCAGAAGGTGATTCTCGTGAGGGTGGTGCTCTCATGGGGAAGTTAGTTCCCTCACAGTCCTCTGCCTCTTCTGCCAGGAAGGACATGAAAAGAAGATGACCATCGAGGGCTGGGTGCCTGTACACACCACTGCCTCTGCCGGCACCATGACCTTGGACTCCCAGCCCCTCGACTGAGAAATGGCTGTCTGTTGTTCATGTGGCACTCGGTCTGCAGTGCTTCATTCCAGCAGTTTGAAGGGACTGAGAGAAGATCTTTTAAAAGATCTGAAATCCAGATCCTTTATAAGAGCCATCTTATTTGTCTCAACCTTGTCATCCTGAGCATGCCTTGCAAGTATACTGAGGGCCACAAGGTGACGTAATTCCAATAGTGCAATCCCGAATTTTATTTTTGCTTTACATTCTGGATTATGTTCTATCGAATAATAATCTAATGAGCTTCTACTCCAATATTGAATATTTCCTGATGCCTGTGTGCCCCAAAATATCTCCCTCCTGGAAGGACTGGAGTATTCTATTGACTTGCTTACAAAGAGGCAGACAAAATAACCTTTCAATGGCCATTTCCTTATCCTTCAGGGATATCCTGTGCTTCTCTTTTCCTTTTAGACTGAAGGTTTGCTTTTAAAAAAAAAAATGGGGCAAAAAGATAGAATTGAACCAGCTGGTGCTGGGAGCATCTCAGTGTCTAACTGCACAGCCAGTCTGCTACAAGCAGCTGGGTGTGAACTCACCAACAAGGAGAAGCCTGGGATGCACCTCCCAGGATCGTAAGTTTGCACAGTTTGGGTACAATATGATCTTTCCCATGGTTCTGATCATTTGGCAGCATTACTGACTGGAAATAGAAACCTGACACTTTCACTCTGTCCAGCTTGTTGGAGCCATCCCCTCAACTCCCCGACTGACAAGAGGTGCCTGGTGACCAGTGAGATTGGCTAAGCCAGAGCCTGTCCTGGAAACCTGAGGTTTCTGTAGGAGGCCGCTCTGCATGGCGTGGACCCAGCTCCCACTGAGAGATGCACAGGACCCATGCCCAAGGATAGGTTCTCCTGTGGGCAATCAGGCCTGCAATGTGCCTAGGCTGCTTTGAGTCTTGCTCTTGCTAAAAAACTCCCTCACCCTGAATTGAGGACATTTACTGCAAAGTAGCTTCCTAAAATCCATGCTAAACCTTCCAAGAACGAGTATAACCAGTTCAACCACTTTTCCCTTTTCATTTGCAAATATCCCTCTTCTGTGACATGATTAGCAGCATTGGCTCCTTTGTTTTCTGTAAAAGGTAACCACCTAAAGCAAACCTGTGCATAGTAAATGAGGACCATCATGTAATGAGTGCAGAAAAGAAATAAAGGCCAGTCATGGCAAGGGCTGAGGCTTTTGCTCCCCTTGAGAGAAAAGCCACGCTGTCCCTTTTCCTCCACCAGACTCGGTAGTCTGTTTGAATGTCTCATTTCATCCATAATGACATGGACACTGCAGGCTAGTGTCTGCATCAGATTTCCTACACAACCACATCATTACATGATACAGAATCAGTGTTTCTCCAAACTGATTCCAGCGTCTCTTTTGCAAGCTTATTATTTAACATTGAAATTTTTTATTCTCAATAAAAATTCATTCATGTTGATATTTTAAAGGAGCCTTTAAATTCTATAATTTGACCACAGAAACTTATATTTAAAATATAAGCTCCTAGCTTTTAATGTTCTAGTGAGCCAAGTGATCAATGACATGATCACAGAGGACAGTGAGACAAACTCAGCACGAGATACATGTGCCCCATTATCAGGTCGTGCGACTGGTGTCCGGGCCTGTATCAGATGCCAGTAAGAGTCTTTTAGTGACACATGTCAAGCTTCTTTGTCTAAGTTATTCTTGGAAAATTGCATAATTCCTGAATTAAACACTCATAAACTAAAAATACTATTTTTGAGAAAATTACTCAAATGCTCATAGTATTTTTGATAGAATTTTTTAAAAGATTTTGTTTACTTATTTGTAAAGACAGGGGAAGGGAGGGAGAAAGAGAGGGGGAGAAACATCGATGTGAGAGAGAAACATTGATCAGTTTCCTCTTGTATGTTCTACATTCAGGGGCTGAACCTGCAACCCAGGTAAGTTCCCTGACTGGGAATCGAACCAGTGACCTTTCCCTTTGTGGGATGATGCCCAACTGATTGAGTCACACTGGTCAGGACAGACAGACGTTTACTTTGTACTGTTAGTGCCTTCAGTACTCTCCAGAAACTATTTTCTATTATCAAAAGACTACTGCATGTCATGAAAATACAAGCTATGTACAATTAAGAAACTGTTTCAGTGGTATTACTCATCCAGGGTTTTCTTGCATCAACACAGAATAGCAAACTGAACTCTTAAAATCAGAACTAAGCACTTATGTGCTAAAAGGCATAGACATGTTAATACCCCCTAATATTTAAAACTGCTTTCAGACATGTCATACCATCTGTTTATTCAATAGACCTTTGAGAAAGGTATTCTTTTATTCCCTCTAGAGATGAGATTCAATGAGATTCAAACACACTGTAAATGACAATAAAAATAAATACAGATCTTATAATACTATTCTTTCCCCACCATGAAGCTTCCATCATGGAAAATAGATATAACTTTTACAAAGGGTGATTGTGAGATCGGCCACCATTCCGGGAACACAAAGCTGGAACTTGCTTTAGCTAATGCAGGTGTTCGTGTGACCTCCCCCTGCTCCCTGACACCCGCAACTAAGTAAGGAAAGGGAGTCCAGTGCTACTGGTGTGTGCTCTGGCCACATGATTTTAAAAACCCAACTGATTTTCATGGAAACTGAGAAATTCATAATGAAAACACCTTAATCTGCACACCTAAGGTGAAATGCTTGCAAATATTTGAAATAGTCTGCTAGCAGTTTTATAATTCCTTCCCCAAGTATGGAACCTGAGTGTTGGGAGAGCTCCCCCAGCAGATGCGTGCATCAGATGAAACCGAAGATGAAGCGGGTGCACAGACACCTGCCAGGGCCGGGCTGTCACAGCACAGTGGCCTGGGTCACGCATCCCTTCAGATACATTACAGAGTGGCTGTTAGTGGAATTAACCAAGGGGTTTGCCAAAGCTGTGACTGTGTGAAAATACTCTGTGCAGTGCCAAAATCCTGATACTTCAGACTTGGTCACTCTGCTCAGTCAGTTCGAGCAGGGCCTCAAAGAACGTGTGACCCTCCCTCACTGATTTCTCTCCATTGCTCTGTTGGTGTCACTGATGACAGACACAACAAGAAAGTATGTGGTCAGTAAGTCATTTCACCCCGGGGTCAGCAAGTGCAAGTATATTTTCTAGGGACACTTTGAAAACTATGGACTACTGGTAGTTCTTGGAAAATACAGGGAAAAAAGGGACTATATCTACTTCTCTATTGAAAAAAACAAAAAAACTAAAAACTCTGACATTAGTCCCCAGCTGGGAATAAGAAAATAAACATAATTTGACCACATATGATAAATACAATTGCCAAAAAATTTAGAGGCGAAACTTTAAAACCTCCAGAGTTGTCTGTCTGTATATTGCCAGCTGTCGTAGGAGCTCCTGGAGTCTGGCTTTCCCCTGCATCCTGCTCCTGCTTAGACCTCCGTCAGGTAACCCACCCCTGGAATCCAGTGCGTGGCGTGTTCTCTCCACTTCACCAAGCTGAGTAACATATGGACGACATCGAGCCACAGCCAAACCCCTAAGGCAGTGGTTTTCAGACGAGGTCGGGTGTGTTCAGGGGCACATGGCCGCAGATAGACAGAGGTCTTCAACCGGTGCGCTGCAGCACGCTGGGGCGCCACGGGAACATGTAAAACACACGACACGTGACTGCCAGGTCAGGGGCACCACTGTCTTTCCCTCAGACTGTCAAATGAGAAATGACAACAGACAGCACTGCAATAGCTGTCTGATGTGAATGAATCAAAACTAGTCCTGTTTTTGTCAGATCATCAAAAACTGTATTTTTGGTGTGCCTCAGAACTTCAGTAAGTGGTTTATGTGTGCCGCGAGAAAAAAAAAAGTTCAAAATTGCTGCTCAAAGGTATGAAAAGAGCTGTAATGGCCCAAACATAAAATGTTCCAAGTGAACACTTCGCACCCCTCATAAAATTCCCCCAAGAAGGGAAAATCTCCGTATGCTGTGCGACCGACTGGCTGAAAACATCGCCGTGTACTTTGTCATGACACGCAGTTCTGCTGCAGAGACTCGGGAGGACTGGCTCGTGTCCGGTTTATGTAAGAGATTAACTCTGTCGAAGTCCCTGAAGATAAGGGCCCAGGCCAGTTCCTGTGGCTGTGGTCACAATAGCATGGCCAGTGTGCAAGAGCTCACAGGAAGAAAGACGCCTCCTTCTCAACGAAAGATGTGTGTGTGGAACTGCGACCAGCCTCAGCAGTGCAAGAGCAAAAAGGGCAGAAGTACTTAAATGTGGTCACCAAAACTAACTCCATGTTTATGGAACTGGTGCTGTGAACACTGATTAGATAAGGAAAGAAATGCTGCCAGGACTTAGAGAAAAACATTTTGTACCAATTGATGGTGAAACGCTGCTTGAGCATAAAACACCCTTCTTGCTACGCAGATGACTTGCAGTGAAGCAAAGTCTCTCGCATGTTCTCCTGATTCATTTCTTGGACTTTACCTTTTTCCTGGAGATTTTTAAAAACAGGATTGCGGCCACTGGATATCAAGACCACCAAGGAGGCCATGGAGCCAGATTTGGGAGAAGTCATCAGGGTAGTGACGGTCATCTTAGCATTACGGGTAGAAAAAGGCAGCTGGCTAACCGCAGGCTCCTGTTGCCAAGGTCTGTGGGAATGGCTGCTCAGCCCTCAGAGGAAGAAGTTCGTACACTGCAGAGAACAGAGGTGCTGGAAAGAATAATGACAAATAAGTCGTGTGAAGTGGGGAGAGAAAAGCAGTCACTGGTATTATTCTGTTCTGTTGATGAACAGTTAAGGCTCACCTTCTATATCTCTTGTCAGTGATTCCTAATGTTCATTTAAAAAAATGAAAGCTGACTATTTAAAGTCAGAAATTCTGGGAGTGGGGGAAGCTCACTTATGTATCAAAATGTATAAAGTAAGGTTTTTATTTTTGTTAAATTATCCATGCTAATGATCAATAATTATGTCCTTTTATTATGGTTTCTCCTTGCATGTTTATTGTTATATTACATAAGTGCAGAATTCACCTATTATAACTGGTAGTTATAACTTTTTTGTTTTACTTTCTGAAGAGAACCTTAAAAAGTGTATTTCTCATGACAGAAGATAGTTATATGTGAACTCTTAAAGAAAAGGTAAGTGAAAATAATATGAAAGTATATACGAAATGTGTACTATTATATATATATATATATATATAGATAGATATATATAGTATGTATATATATATACTTTCACATTGCTTCCCATTATCAAGTAAACTCCAATTGTTCAAAACATGATGAGTTTTAATTTGGGACCCAAATCTGACACACAGGAAAGCAAAGAGTTTGATTGTCTTACTTAATGAAGAGAATTTGTGTTCTGGAAAACCTACAAGTTTGAGTATTTGGTCCTACAAGCTCTCTATTTAACTTGGATTTTCTTCTATGCTATTTTGTATTTTACTTTTGCAAATTAAATTACTTAACAAATATTCTCTCAGTGTCTTTGATAAGTAATAAATATCTAACTTGCTGGTAAATATAATGGGCATTATGAAGTTTATGATATTTTATTTTGATTTAGTGATCTTAGAGAGACAGTGGAAGGGGGAAGAGAGAGAGAGAAACACCAATTCGTTGTTCCACTTATTCATGCATCCATCAGTTGCTTCTCATTTGTGCCCTGACCAAGATGGAATCCCCAGCTTTGGTATATCAGGACAAAGCGACCTCGTATAACCAGCTGAGCTATTGGCCAGGAGAAGCTTATGATATTTTAAATTCTGAATGCAACAGTTGTAAATACACTTGTTGATTATCCTTTAGTTTTAGGACTTACATTGCTCTGTAAAAATAATTCTCATTATAACCCTTAAAATTTTCACTGGAGAAGTTCTACATTCATTATTTGAAGAGAAACAAAGGAAGTAATCTCATTCCCTTGTTCAGTTAATGCATAAAGTAAAAGCGCTATTAATAGGTGTTCACAGAGCGCCATTAATTGTGATTTTAATGAAATATTTCAGTTTACTCTCACAGGAAGAAATCTAGTATTAATATCCTGATTTTAGAGATGGAGAAACTGATACGTAAGATATTAAATTTCTTACTTAACATCACACAACATCTGAATGATAGGTCCAGAATTCTAAGTTCCATTTATATCATAGTTTAAGTAATATTAAATGATGACAGATGTTTTTCACTCAGTGTCTTACTGACATAGAGGAATATCTGTTCCCTTCTGGAATTTACGGCCTTATAACTTAACTCTCAGAATAATTACTACTTTCTGTAAGCCTTAAAGCGGTCCACTTTTATTATAAATATTATATTCTTAATACCCTTTGGAGAGTTTAAGTTTATATCAAGATCTATGCATGTTACATATGTTCACAACATGGTATTTTACACATATTAGGTACCTGATGGTGAGTGAACAAATATTTCCCACTAGTTATTGTCTTTTGTAAAATATTAAAAAGATTTACTAACATTATGTTCTTCAGTTAGAAATGGCTGATTATATTAAGTAAGCAAGTGTGGGATTGTCAACTCACCTTACTGTAACCATAAATTAGAAATTCACCATTAGCTTCTCCTAGCTATTTCTGTCACATTAATCCTTCTGACCTGGACCTCCTGGTTGTCCTGTTCTGTAAACTTTCATTAATGATTTTATATATAGGCACACGCACACATCTCTGGATTGCCGTTAAACCGCACCTGGGCTCAACAACTGCTGCCACCTCTGCGGAGAAAGGCTCGCTCTCATCTTTGCAATGTATCCCTTCAGTTCCTCAGAGCTCAGTGTTGGGTATTCTAGTCCCATCCTAATTATGAGTGGCACGTCCCTTCAAAAAACAGGACAGACGTCTCTATTTTTGTCCATACTTCCTGCATAAATATGCCAATTATTCTGTATATCTAGTTCTTGTCTAAACAAGATTCTAAAATTCCTGGAAGAAAGGCACTATATCTTATATGTGCCCTTAAAAATGACCCACACTTGTAACCTTCTGTAGGTGTTTGGTAAGCCCTTAACAAATATTAATTGGAAAACGAAAGTAGAATTACATTACAATGGTTAATGTCTGTTTCTAGACAAATTGGGGGCTTAAGGGTTCTCTCACTTTTTTGCCAATGTTTGCAGCGAGCCAGTCATTCTGTGTTGTGCGAACCTCTTACAGCATCAGCAGATGCTCAGTTACACTCGGCTGACAACAGATTTATTCACGTCAAGGTTTATTTGTGTAGCCGTCTTGTCTGACCATATGCAGAGCCATTGGATCTATGGGAGTTATTATCTGTTCCAGGACATTAATCTCAGGATGGTAGAAAGCCAAAAGACAGCTAGACTCTCATGAAGTGTTCCTGATTTCAGCACCAGAAGTTCAGAACTTGAAATTCAAACAGCACATTATATGTGATCACATCTGTTAAGCTCTGCTCTCAGGGACTCTTAAGTACTTGCTCTTGGCCTTCTGTGTCCCAGTGCATTATATTTCTTTTCTCCAAGTTGAAAAATCTTTAGTGAGACATTTTGCAAGATACTGTTGCCATTAATAGGGATCCTAAAATGCATAGTGACCACAATGCTTCACAGAGAGTGAAACACATCCTAGAGCTCTGCCATTCCTTATTCACTCATATGAGCCAATAAAATGAGAAAATAAGTGGATTTATGGTTATATGCACACTCCTTTATCTGAATACTGAAAAGCAAGCTACCTGATCATTAGGGGTTTGTTAATTGCACACAAAAACAAGATGTCCTGTGATCAGAATGTGGGGCTCAGAGATGATAAAACTAGACCAGGTCTGTAGCGGGATATAACTGAACAGGCGGTGGGCTGGGACCCGAGGGAAGGGCCCGCCCAGAACCTGGGAAAGGGTGGAGAGCACCTGAGTAGTCGATAACTGTCTTCTTCGATTTAAAAAGTCTCGCTGTAGGGAGAACAGTTATTTATAAACCAACAGTTGTTGGCAACAACAACAACAACAGAAAGTCCCAAAATCCTTCTGAGAGAGTTCAGTCCTGCTGCTACAGGTTATTGTGAGGCCCCTGAGGAGGGGTAGGAGGGGACCTGAGAGAAAGGAGAGGATGAGGCAGGGACCACCCACACCTCGCCTCTTCTCACCCCACACAGGAGGCAGACCATCAGTGTGAAAGAACAAAGGAGGGGCAGGGAGGGCAAAGTTGGTTCTTATGTGTCGTGTACATAACGTTTGATTGCTTCATCCATATTTTTCAGACAAAAGTTGCTTACTGCTTATGTCCACACATCATCCTCTCCACCAGGGTCACTGCCTTCTCTGTGACACGGGACTGGGCCAGCCGAGTGTTAGCTCCCGTCCAAAGAGCAACCTTCCAAAGAATAGGCCAGGCTTGGTACACTGTGTAGGTGTTTTCCCTGCTTGACCTTCTTAAATTCCTGTGAGCATCCTCATATAATTAATTATTGCCCAGATAGTAAAAAAATAATGAATGACTTTCATTAACACACTGGTAATAATTGCTCATTCTAAAATAAAACTTTTAATGCAGATAAAGTCACCTGCGATCTTAAGGACAGTCTTCCCAGTGGGGACAGCTGTGGGAGTCCCCTTGGCTCAGCACTCACAGCATTCTGGGAGGCCACAGTCACACCCTGGGCACACAAGCACGCAGTGGGTTTTCAGTGAGTTAACTGATGGGCAACTTAACCAGTTTTGACTGTGCAGAGATGCCAATTTCGGACACCCTTTCATGTGCCTGGGACTCTGGTCCAGACAATAGTTTCAAAATCAGTGTTTTAAACCCAGGGGCAGACTTGCTGCCGTGGCCTTGTTGAGAGTAGGAATGGATGCTCACATTTCCTAATAATGATGGGGTAAGGATTTGCTCAGGGAAGATAGTAGATCTTGGCTAACAGTTTTTCAGGGCGGGTACTGCTATGGGATGAATTGTGTCCCCCCCAAATTCATATATTAAAGTCCCAGTATGCCATCTGCAAGCCACGGAATGAGGCATCAGAAGCAACCAATCCTGCCTACACCTAGACCTTGGATGTTTAGCCCTAGGACTGTGAGAAACTAAACCTCATTGTTTAAGGCACCCGGCCTGCAGCACTTTGTCCCAGCCACCTGAGTAGAGTGACACCGTCACTCTAGCTTCTGGCAGGTATGAAGCCACAAGTGCCTTCTATTTGGGGGAGGCAGAACCTTCCTGAGTTAAGCCAGTGCTCTCTGGTGTCTGAGTGTCCCGTGCCAAGGAGGAGCTGGGCCTCACGTAACGACTGAGCAGTGGCTGGTCTCAGGGAGTTACGTCACCTCAAACCCAGGACTGCAGCCAGACTTCTGTTTGTGGGCAGATGTTATCTGAGGGAACTCTGCATGGTTCCTGTTCAGCTGTTGGTAAGAGGTTGGTAACTTTTGCTTCACTGTTGGTGATGGAAAACCACTAAAAGGAGAGATCGCTGCAACCCGGGGAAGGACTCATGAGGGTCTGACTGCTCCTGGCCCTGGGACAGCTGAGAGTGAAATCAGCTTACTGGAAACCAAGCGCCTGGCTGCAACCTGAGTTCCAGCCATGACAGAGCTGCTGACCAGGGCTGCAATGTTAAACTGGGGACATAGCGAATGAACTCATGAAGTCCCTTCAGCTCTGACTGTTGGAGGAACAGGGTTGGCAATGCCTTTTAGGAAGAACTCAGTGAACACCCTGGGGAGGTACCCAGGAACCTCACTGGTGTTGCTGGGCAGGTTTCCTTGGGTGGTCTAAGCAATGGCAGAGGCACATTCGATGTCAAGTGGATTCTGTCCCTTGAAGACCCAGCATCTCTCAGGGAGGGACGATTAAGAAAGGTGACGGACTTCAGAGAGTGCCTTGTCAATCTGCTGGTGCCACAGCTTCCTGGTTTGTTTCCATGATGGGTATGGGACTTTAATAGCATACGACAGGAGACAGTGCCAGAGAGTTGATTCTAAAATTCATATGCAAATGCAAGACAGTTGGGATAGCCACGTACATCTGGAAAAAGAACAGAGAGGTAGGACTAAAACTTACCAATTTCAAAGTTACTACAAGCTAATGAAATCAAGGCAGTCAGTCCTGGTATAGATTGTATAGATTCTGTATAGATTGATGGAATAAACTGGGAGCCCAGAAACAAACTCGGACATCGACAGCTCATTGAGTGCTGACTCGGATGCCATGACAATTCAATGAGTGGTGAATCATGTTTCCCACAAATGGCGCTGGAACAACAGTATGTCCAGTGGAAAATAATAACCCCTAACACACATCATAGGAAAAATTAACTCAAAGTTGACTGAGGACATAAACTTAAGAGGAAAAACTGTCAAATTCCTAGAAGATATGTGTATGTCTTTGTAACCTTGGACTAGGCAATGGTTTCTTAGCTATGACACCTAATGCATAAGAAACCAAAGAAAAACAAATTGGACTTCATCAAATTAAAAACTTTTATACCTCAAATGATACCATATTTTTTGGACCATAAGACACACCTAGGTTTTAGAGGAGGAAAATAGGAAAAAAAAAATTGAAGCAAAAAAGTGTGGTAAAATATTTAATAACAAATAACATAATATTTCACCAATGTAAATGTAAACAGAACTCAACAGCAGCATTAACAACCATTATTCCTCCCAAATTTCTGTGTGTGGGGGGAAACATGAGTCTTATAGTCCAAAAAATACGGTACTATCAAGACAATAGAAAGATAAATACAGAGTGGGAGAAAATATTTCAAAATCATATATCTGGTAAGGGTCTAATATTCACAATACAAAAGGACATCACACAGCTCAACAATAAAAACATAACTCAATTACAAATGCACAAATTTTGAACAGGCGTTTCTCCCAATATTTTATACAAATGGCCATGGGAAGATGCTCAACACCATCAGTCACTCGGTAAAACCACAATGAAATAACATTTCATAAATACTAGGATGACTAATAAAAAATGCGCAGTCACAAATGATGAGGATATGAAGAAACTGGAATCTTGAGACATCAGTGGTCGGAATGTACAACAGTCCAACAACTTGAGCAAACAATTTGGCAGTTTCTCAAAAAGATGAGTATTGGTGGAAATCACCCAGGAAGGCTAGAAAAAGGTCACTGACGGCAAAAGAAACATCGTAAAGAACGCCGGGGTCCACAACCCAGCGGCACCGGCACCACCGGGAAGGTCTGGAAATGCCGCAACAAAGGAGCCACACTCTGTCTTCCCGAGGCCTGCATGTGCGCTAAGGCGTCAGGAGCTCTGGTCCGAAGCTGAGGGATGAAGGGGACGCAGAGCAGGAAGCCAAGGCAGAGCGCTGGGCAGACAGCACAGAACTACCCTGCAGCCCAGCCGGTCCTGGGCTGGTTTCAGGAACCGTGCGGAAGCCCCTCCTTGTGGAGCTCAGATGACCAGTGTCCTGCTCGGGTTCGAACTGGCTAGGTTACACATGTACAAGCAAACGAGTCACAGCAACAGATAACAATAGAATTTACTCTTCCTGACACTATTTGCTGGGAAGTTAGGCATTTTCTAAA
This sequence comes from Tonatia bakeri, assembly GCA_004024845.1. Taxonomy (NCBI): domain Eukaryota; kingdom Metazoa; phylum Chordata; class Mammalia; order Chiroptera; family Phyllostomidae; genus Tonatia; species Tonatia bakeri. The sequence goes on along the minus strand of PVIA01001329.1, from coordinate 255,530 downwards.
TTATTCCAAATAAGTGCCCTTTACACAGCTTTACTGATGATGTAATTTAGCCTCACCAAGTATAAAAATACTGCCCAGCTAGTAAACAGCAGAGCGAAATTTGAAGGAAAGAGGAAAAAGGGTTTTTTAAGTCAACAGAAAATTAGACCTGTGCTGTTATATTTGCTTCAAGCCCTAGAATTGCTAACCATAATTACTACTGTAGCAGAAAATAAATAAATCTCTATGAGATCAACTAAGAGAATGCAAATAAGGAAGATTTTGTACTGAGGCTCGGCAGTGATGAAAAGAAATAATTATACTTTTCTTAAATCTTCTAGTCCCGTTTTACGAGGCTCTCACCTGCATCAGCAGAGCGCTGCCCTTGCAGCGACCTTCTGCGCTGTCCCTGTGCACACAGAGATCAGCCTCCCCTAGCGGAGGGCCACCGTTCTGCATGCAATATTAACTGAAGTCTAGTGTTTCCCAGCGCCGGTACCAGGGGCTCCCTCAGTAGCTGTGAGAGCAAACAGCAGAGTTCCTAGCCATGCAGGGAGCCCGGAAGCTCTTCTCTGGAGTCCAGAGCTGGGCGGTCTGGCCTGGCAACCCTGTGGAGAAAACCCAGTTCCGCAGTTGCACACTGAGCCCGGCAAGCCGCTGCTGTCCACTGGGGTTATCCTGAAGGCCACCATCCTTCCACCAGTGCAAGTATATGAACCCTTTATGTCATAACCAGAACTGCAAAAGAAGCTGGTCCTTAGGAAGTGAATTTTTCATTCATAAAGCAAATAATGCAAGCCACTCATTTCTTAGTGGGAAAGCTAAATAAAATCTGTGCAAGACTATAGAATACACAGAAAACTTAATAAAGATTAGCCATGAGATTATCATCAGGTACGGAATAATTCAATTTCTAGTTCTTTGCACTCAACTATTTATCAATTTGAACATATATTTCATATTTTCTAAGCTGGCTTTTATATATAGAGAGAGATCTGAAAATATCTATGTCATATTTTAAACACATATATGATTCTTTATTTTTTTTAAAGATTTAATTTATTTATTTTTAGAGAGGGGAAGGGAAGGAGAAAGAGAGGGAGAGAAATATCAATGTGTGGTTGCCTCTCATAGGTCCCTCCACTGAGCACCCAGCCCAGGCATGTGCCCTGACTGGGAATCGAACCAGCAACCCTTTGATTCACAGGTTAGCACTCAATCCACTGAGCCACACCAGTCAACCAGGGCTGTATGATTCTTTTAACAAAGTGGTTTAATAAAAGATGGTAGCACATGATATTTTCACACCGTGTGATAGAAACTTAATTTCAGAAATTATCATTTGTCCATATAAGACATTCACGTTTGTCAATGAGTTCAGAGAAGTGACTGTGGAAATTAAGTATATGTGGCCCAAAGAACAGGAGCTTAAATAATTTACAAACTTTCAGGTGGAGAAATTTTGTATGGAATCTGGATGCCAATCTGGAATCAGTAAATAATTAAACAATAATGCAGACAAATTCTAAAGCAATAATTTCTAATGATATGTGTTTTTTTATAATTAAAGCTAAGTTTTATTATTAAATTCAGCATGATAAAATGAACAGAAAAACTAGATTTTAGCTCTAATTAACTAATTAATATCCTCATTGAGTTACCTAGAATAGTTTTATCTTTCTTTTTTAATATTTTTTCTAATTTTATTTTAATCATTGTTCAAGTACAATTTTCTGTCCATTACTCCCATCTCAGCCCACCCACCCTTCCCTTCCCACCTCCCTCCCATTTCTACCCCTCCTAGTCTTTGCCCATGTGTCCTTTCTACTTGTTCCTGTTTTTTAAAAATTAGTCTCAAAAGAATAAATCAAAAACAAGAAACTAAGGTATTGGGTTGTAGGTCACCTGCTAAACTCTTGGGGGAGCTCTTTTCATTCCGTCCTCTGGAGAAACAGCATGGGCGGGTCAGGGAGAGCTGAAGTTCTGAGGAAACGCTGGTCAGAGCACCCTGGGACAGGGTTTCAGGGTGACAGCGAGGAGGTCAGAGTGCTTTTCCCTCTGGCTTTGCTCCTTCCTCTTCTGCTGCAGGTACAAGGTGGTCTGCCAACTACTCCTGCCTGCAGGTATTCTTGTACTTGGAAAGTAAACCTGTTACTCAACTCAAGGGGTTCGCCATTTGGGGTGTTCCATTTAAGAACAAGACGTGGTTGTCCCAAGGTAGTTTTATCTAACTGATTTGAAGTGACAGGGGATTCACATCCAAAGATCTATCTACGGGAAGAGAGTCTTAGCCATTGCTTATATCAGTATATAGCTGTGTTGGTTTCTTCTTTGCTATTGGCTACATTTATGTTGAGTTCCTGTCAAGCTCATCCTGTTTATAGCTGGTCTGTGAAAAATACTGTACTATATTTTGACATTTAGCAAAAATAGCATTTAGTAAGACTGGTGTAGACCTTGAGACCTTGTCCCATCCAACAAACCAATGTCCAGATGTCCAATGTGCTGGAGCTCATTTAGGCAAGCTTTGCTCCAGGTTTAAGGAAGAGACGCCCACAGTCCTTGAAACTGGCCTGCAGGAAGTTCCCTGGACTGACATCTTATTTGGGCCTCATGGTGAAGACAAAGAATAGCTTTCCAGGTTTCTGTTTATTTGTGTTTGTTACTCTGTTTTGTTTGGCATGGTTTTCCAAGGTTGCAAAGCTGTTAAAAAGTTGAGACTGCATCACTAACTCATAATAAATAGCACAGTTGCTGAATGTCCATTTATGACATATCATTTGGAACAGAGGGGGCAATGGCAGTAGAATTTCAGGGAATTGCTAACCAGGGATGATAAGCGACATGTTTTAACACCTATGAAATGCCTGAATATCAAGGCCACACATCTGCCTCCTACTGAGATGGGCAATATGTGCCGGATTTAAAATAAAACAATTTAAAATAAATGAAATACTGATTTTTAAGATGTAGGCTATCGGGCAATAAAAGGTGGTGATCTCTGAGATTGAAAGAAATGAGGTGAACCTTATGGTTGCCCAGCTCACTGTCTGAAGGGAGTGTGCATGCTCTGTTACAAGTGGGGGCCAGGAAAGCCTGTCCAACTCCCACAACTGAGGAGATGCAGCTGGGTGGCTGTAGAGGCCACACAGGATGCCGCCCAGGGAGAGAGTTCCAGACGTGCCCCAGGGCATCCTGTGAGCAACCCGACCTGGGCCAGGAAAGAGACCCCTGTAGACGGGTGACTCTCAGCACATGTGGGGGTTGTGCTATTCCCACCAGCCAGTGTAGGAACCCTCAGCAGTCCTGGGCACTGGACAGTGTAGCTGGAAGGGTTTTACCTTGGTATGAAGCCAAGTCAGTCCTCGGTTAAGTGTTGCTTTCATCCTGACTAGCAAACTTAAACCAGGAACCGAAAAGATCAAACTGTTCTCAAACAACTTACCTGCCACTCAGATGAGGCCTAGGAATATTATTGAAGCACAAAAATTTTCAACACCAGCAGGTAAAACCCACAATGTCTGGCACACCTAAAAAATTACCACTTAAAAAAAAACTCAGGAAAATGGTATGTGTGATGAGAATTGACAAAAAAATCAATCAAAACCAAATCAGCTTTTGACTTGTGGGTATTTAGCTGAAGGAAACAAAAACTCTAGTTTGAAGATATCAGCCCGACTGTGCTCTCTGCAGTGTGACTGCGTCCATCATGGCTGAGCGATGAAGAAAAGGCAGCACACGTAGACGGTGGAACAGCATGTACCGACAGAAAAAACAGAATCTTGGCAGTTGTGTCAACAAGGAAGGACTACCAGGTACCAGGCCCCACTGGGCTCCTCCCCCAGCTGCTGGGCCACTGGAGCCACAGCCCCCATGGAGCTGGGGATGCGGCAAGATAAAGTGTTACACGTCTCTGTTCTCACTGAGATTGTGCCAGCTTTCTTGAATAAATAGTTTTCTGATCATTGTAAGGCTTTGGTAAGACTTAGGGTATCAAAAAATTGAATTTAACTATTTTTTTTTGCTTTTATTCAGTAGCTATTTTGTTCCAAACATGCTTTTTCTTGATAATTTAATCTTATATTCACTATATATAGCAAAACTGTATACTTTGCTATTTACTTGAATATTTTATCTTTTAGTCTACCATATTCTATTTTTATTTAAGCTGATATTTCTTTTACTTATTCATCTTTCCCGCCTTCTGTTGACTTAAGATTTTTTAAATTATTTCTTGTGTACTATAGAATTTTTACATTTTTTATTCCTTCTCAGTAGTTTCCTTGAATATTTAATATGCACATTTGACCCAGCTTTCTCCCACAGCAGGACCTCAGAGGGCTGTGACTCTCGTTGCTTAACCACCATTTTTCATGCTGTTCTGGGTGTCAGTCCTCCTGGTTATTAACCCTCCAAAATAGTTAGTGTTATCATTTTTTTTTTAGTTGATGGTCATTTAATTTATGTTTAACAACTAACTTCTTAACATACAATTTTTTCTTTATCCTACTTCAGAATGATGGGGTTAACTTTTATCCTTTCTAAACTACAGTCCAGCTTATTATCCTTTTGGTGACCGCTGGAATTGGTGAGGTCTTTTTTCATGGTGTGTGATGTTTTTCTTTCCACCACTGTGCCCCTTGAATCAGAGCTGAGTGAAATGCAGAGTTGACAGTTATTTCCTTCAGCACCTGGGAGACTGTCTCTGGCAGCTTCTCCCTTGTTGTGCCATGAGCTCTGGTCTCAAGTCTGGTCACTGCTCCGTGTGGGGAGTTATTTTCTTCTCTTTGTTCTTTGCTTTCTGCCACGTCTCAATGCTGTGTCCAGAGGTGGCTTCATGTCTGTTTTCGCTAATGTTTTATCTAAATAGTCATGCATTTAATCAGATCTTAAAAAATTATTTGCATGTTGCTCATTACCCATTATCTTTATTGATCTTTCTCCACTACTATTAGAGTCTACATGCTCAGCTTTCTTATTTTATTCTTCCTGTCTTTATCTCCAGCTTTCTTATTATCTCTTCACTTTTTTGTATGAATTATAGCTAATTTCCTAAAATCTACCCTAACATTTAGCAATTCTTCTTCATTCGTGTATGTATGTTATTTAACACACTCACTAAATTGCAATATAAATTGCTATCTTTGGTTTTGGTTGAGGAAGTTCTATCTCAAACCATGTTATTTGTGTTAGCAGTATTTGCTCATCCATGTAAGTTTTATTCTTTCAGTATCTATAATAATGTTAAATGTAAATACTGCATAGTTGTGTGTGTGTGTGCGTTTTACCCCTGTTGGAGCTTGTAGGATGGGACCCTCCCGTGTGCTGGGTTCACCTGTAACGCACGTGCACCCTACATCCTCGGCACGTTTGTTATCACTGGCTTCACCGCAGGGCTGTTTCTTTCGTGGGAACAGCCGAGGCCTGGGTTTGGAAAGGTCCCTCAGACTAGTGTTGTTTGCTGTACCAGGAGCACCAATGTTCTCACTGGTCCTAACCATTTACTCTTACTTTGGATTTTAGAGAATCCTGGCAACATAGTTTGGCTAAATTTACTCTAAATCTAAATAAACACATGGTTCTATTGTCCACAGGATCCTGTTTGTTAACCACGGACACCGGGCAGCCTGGATTTGTTCTACGGAGGGGCAGCTCCCAGTGCCCCATGGGGACCACTGCCGCCCAGCAGGCACCTCCACCACTCCTGCCCTGGTGACAGGTGACCTGCACCTCTTCCTCAGCACCCCCCAGCCACCACCACAGTGGCTCCTGTGATTATGCTAGTTTCTCTTTTTTTCCCCATCTCTGTCACCTAGGACATTCCTTCCCTCCTTTTTCCGGGTCTAACAGTGATTCCAGCTGTTTTAAGTAGGGATTTTAGCTGAGTCCACAAGTTTGTATTCAGCATGTGCTTTTCCTAACATATTTTTAAAGTTATTTGCTGCTGCTGCATGAAGAATAGATTAGATCATGGTAAGAATTAAACTTGGAAAGATAAGATAAATATTATTCTTTAATATGAATGTATGGTCAAATAATTTCTCAAAGTTACATCTTTTTGTGTAATTTACATTTAAGGCTATTAACTTATTATTTCCCAAGACATCTGGCACTTAATATATAAAAAAGTCAAGGCAGATGTTGCTGGGGTTCAGCCAAATTTCACAAGAGCCAATTCAATCACATTTTACCTGTGCTTCTTCCCACCCTCTGTCCCCAACCCCAGGCCTTGCAACAGTGCTCTGCTGGCAACACCGCTGACGACCGTGCAATGCAGCAGCGTCCCCACTGTCACATCAACTCCCTCGGCCACCAGCTTCCTAAGGCAGGCTGGAAAGGACAGAAGTTGACAGAGTTGACATGTAGTCCAATTTATTTATTTATATATGTGTGTGTGTAATTATATAGTATACACATGTAGTCCCACATATACGTTTACACATATGTACATGTAGTGCAACTATTTATGTATGTATGCATATATATACAACTACTTATTTGTATGTTGTATTGACTGAGCTATGATGCCCTCAGTCCTTAAGAGTAGGGTTTATGATTATGGACAATCATTGTAACAAGGAGGTAGTGTGTCTCCCACTGATAACAGAGACACACTCACCAGGTGAATTTGAAACTGAGCCTCAGTTAACTCAGGTATGAGGGCTATAGATTTCTATTTAAAATCAAGAAAAAACACATCAATTCCTTAGGAATTATTACTCATTCCTCAATGAATGAAGAAGATGAGAATGTTCTGTAACGACAGTATTTTACAGTATATCAGTAAAAAAATACATTAATATGATGCACCTGCAGGCAAAATCCTGTCCAAATTGATGAAGTTGGTATTAAGTATAGAGAGGAGAGAAGAGTTCCTTAATTATTAATCCAGTGGTTGAACCTCAAGTTGGCTTCACCGCTGGTCCTGCTATGGACTGAAGGTTTATGTCTCCTCAAAATCCATCAGATGCCTCTTAACTCCCATGGTGATGATGCGTGGAGGCGGAATATCTGGGGCGATTGCGTCACAAATGGGAAACTCTCTCAAGAGGCGGGATTGCGTCCTTCCAGAGTCCCCAGAGCTGCTTTCCCTTCCACCCTGTGAGGACATGAGGAGCTTAAGTACTCTAATGAAACTGTTCAAACAACTAAAACGAGGGGAAAGTTCTGGGATTTGGACAAGATGTTGTTGGAAAATGGGTACTCTGCAAGAAACAGCGTTCAGTGTGGAACAGATGGGGAGCAGAACCTGTACAATTCAGACCTTGTCTATACCTCATCAGATTGAAATTCCTCAACAAACTAATTAAAAGTTAACACGACTCATGCTAGAAAGTGAAAGAGAGAGGATTTAGAAGTCTTAGGAAGAGATTTACTTCATGTTTTAATTTTAGTTGTTATAAAAAATGGGGGTATTTTATTTTATTGCTTTAATTAGATATCACAGCCAGCAAAATCAGCTGCAGTCTGCTGTAAATGCCATTTAATTTACTGATTCTCTCCCCTACTTCATCAACCAAGGATACATCTCATAATCCTTTCTCAATTTTCTTCCTAAAATACAGAGCAATAAGGCAAAATAAAATCCTCAGGTGACTTACAGAATGAAATGAATCTCAGTACTTTTTCATTTCCTATCTTTTCTTCACCTTGGACATAAATAAAACTCTAATGGATTTTTTCCTGCTATGAGTCATAGAAAGGCCTTAGCTAGAAAGTCTTTAGATTTTATTATAAAATGCCCTAAAACCAGTTAAAAAGTCACGTATATTTTTCCACTGAACGAACATTTATGTGCAAACTCGTGAGTGTACTCCACTAGCGCTGTGGGGACTCAGCGACTGAGAAGACTGAGTGCAGAAAATGACCGCGAATGTAGGGCTGAAACCGCACAAATCCATCATCTCGCCGTTTCTCTGGGTTGCGAGGTGTGGCGCCTGGTCCTCTGCCGAGGAGCCCACCTGAAACCGAGCTGTGGGTGCGAGCCCTGTTCTCCTCTGCGGCCCAGGGTCCTCCTCCAAACTCGCTGGTCACCGTCCGACTCCAGGGCCTCGGCCGCAGGACTGTGTCCTCCCCCTTCCTGCCGGTTGTCGGCCTGGTCTCAGCTCCAAGAAGGTGCCCTCCAGTCCCAGCCGTATGACCCCCTCCCCTCCAGCATGACCAGGGACCTCCACAAGGCCAGCGGGAGAGCGAGCTCCTGCCTGTCTTTCTGAATCTCTCCCTGCCTCCTGCTAGCACAGCCGCGGAATCTAATCTAATGAGGACACGCATTGACCATCGCGTTCTGATCTCCCCGCACCCACCGAATGCAAGGGGATCGCGCGGAGCCGGGCCTCGGGGGGCCAGGACCCCGGGAGTCTCCTGAGAACTCTGCGGACCACGTCTGCTCTCGAAGGCCTTTGGCAGCAGCGAGAGAAGATGGGCTCCCGAAGAGCATGATTCGTGTCCTCCCCTACGGCTGTTTCCGTCATTCTCAACAACACGTCTGAACACCAGGATTCAGTGCACCGCTACTTATCACCTGTACTACAGTGTGCCGTTTCCTCGAACTAACAAAACAAAACACGCTCTGCATGTTTGACATACTTCCAGATAGGAGGCTTGCTCGTTGGTGGATTGTTTCCTCGTGTGACACATTCTAAACGGTTTCCGTGGAACGCGGTGGCCTTTGTCACTATACTTAGATGCCACACGGGCTATTTGCCATCCCATTCCCTTCCCTAAATGCTCAGCAAACAGGACATTTCCCCTCTGAATATTACCACTGTTAATAATACAATTGATATTTGCGTTTATATGTGCTCTATACGGGATAGAGCCTCATGTTACAATGTGACTATTGCTTAAACTCCGAGAACTCTTTAGAGATATTTATATACATCAACAAAGCTTGACAATTAAAGGGGTGCCCTTTACATATTATGTTTTTGCTGAAACTGGCAAATGGTCACCATTTAAGTTTGAAAAACTACGCTACTACTTAATTTTTAATAGCAAAAGCAATCACCACATTAATTACGCAATGCCTACGTGCTAAGTAAGCCTCATGAAAGCACTGACACGGCCCCAGGAGCTCCTCACCATCCCTCTCTCGCCTCTGCAGGTGCAGCTGAGCCAGCTCTCACACCCAGCCCCTCCCTTTGCCTGGAGAAGGGCATTTCTGACCCTCTTGTAATTCCCTGCAGGGCTGGTTGAGAAAACAAAGGTAAGAGGCCCCCTGTGGTGGATTCTGGACCAACCCATTTTTATTTTTATTCCGTGGAAAAACATTTGATTTTGACCCAAACTGTACTGAGCAATCTGCTAGGGAATCTATTATATGTAAAAAGAAATACCAAAACAGGAAAGAGAGAAAATAAAAATGATCCTAAGCTTTGGAGCCTTCCTTTAGTTTAACTTTAAAATTAATTTTAATATTTTTTCTTTCCTAATGACTCAAGACATTTAATTTACCTATTTGTTGTTCTTGTTTTTAAAGACAATGAGATATCTAGTGTTATTATAAAAGTAAGACCTTACTTATAAAAAATCACAACGTGCACGATACAAATTTTTTTAAAAATTGCTATTCCTACCATTTCAGGACATGCCTCGAGGATAACCTCTGAAATGCATCAGTTCTTCTTCTAGGCATTTTTTCCTCACAATACTCAAGTGTCCACGTGCTGTAGAAGCTGTTCTGCCTTTTCCCACTTGCTGTATTAGGATTGGCTCCAGCACCAGTTCACAGTGGCCAATAGTTTTCAGTGGTCACCTAATGCGTCCTTAGATGGACACATCGAAACGCTTTCGGCCGGAGCCTTCCTGTCACCCCCTCTGACACCTGCCCTCCCCCTGTGCCTGGGTTCGCGCCACTGAGCTTCCCCTTGGACAGGTGCTGTTGTGTTTTCACACCGCTGCAGGGTCATTTTTAAGTAGAATGTCAAGAGGTCAGAATGTATATTCATGCGCAATTACCATTCAAAGAAGGCCCAAATTCCAGTTTCAGTAGAAAAGGAAAAAGGATTTTTCATTTATCCTCATAGTACAGAGCACTGTCAGTCTCCTTAACACTGGTCATTATAGTAAATAAGATATGACAGGACATTCACTATGGCTACTATCAGGAATGCTTCTGAGGGTTAATGGATTTAGTCCTCAAACAGCCCTGTGAATTCCCACTATCCCCGTTTTCCAGATGGAGAAGTGAAGCCCAGAGAGGTTAAGTGAAGTCACTTCAGATCTGAAGTCACGAGACCAGCCCGCGTCGAGAGTTTAGATTTGTAGAAATTATCTGGTTGTCTGGCTGGAATTCTTGCTTTTAAAAAGGACACAATGGCTAATTTGGATTTCTTAAACTTTAAGGTGATATTTAATATTTTATGAGTTTTATAAGGTTCAATAAGTATACATTTATTCATAAAATTCATTTGTCTTCTTTTAAAATTCTAGGTCATGTTGTTGCCAATCTTTCTATTGCTATTTACCAAAATAATTTAAAGCAAAATAAGTTAGAAAGTATGTTGTCATTACATTATATCTTTTCAGTTTGTTTAAGATAATGTTCTGCAATATAGTCATTTTAATCTTATTCATCTGTCTTTTATTTGGGTGTCTGGGTATGGTTTTATGTTATAAAGGTATTTATATTTTCTGTTAACTTTTTAGACAAATTTCTAATTTGGTTATAAGTAGACATTAAGTACATATTTGTATATTTTAATTTCTATTAAAAGTATTATAATTATTTTAAAATATCTTATAAAACATTATTATGACCAAATACTGCTATCATTATGGCCAAAAAGAGGATTTGATGTAACAAGGGTAATATTCTAATACTAAATTCATTACACACTTGTTCAAATTTAGTGTGATCATATAAGTTACATTACTGAACAAAAGATTGGCAGAAAAGACATAGACATCATCATAGCTTCTTTGAGTGGTGAAATGGTGGGTTCTTTTTATTTTCTTTTTTCCCCACAAACTATCTCTAATATTTTGAAGTTCTGTTGAGTGCTCAGTTAATTTTTGCATTTTAATGGAGGCACAGAAATGAGATTGAGGCCCTGGCCCATGTGGCTCAGTTGGGTGGAGTGTTGTGCTGTCACTGAGAGGTCGTGGGTCAGATTCCTGGTCAGGGGCCAGGGCACACGCCTGCCTCGGTTGCGGGTTCACCCCAGTTCAGGTGCATATGGCAGACAACCAATCGGTGTTGCGTTCTGTCCCTTCTCCTTCTCTGAAAGCAATGGAAAAATGTCCTCCAGTGAGGACAAAGAACATAGAGGGAGATTAAGTTTTTCCTCAGCTTGTAGCAAATGCTTTAGAAATATTGCTACTTATTCTTAAATACATGACTTTACCAAATTTTTTCTTAAAATGTCTACAAATATGAGGAATACTGTATAACTTTTCCGTTACTTTCTGTATTTCCTGGAATAACAAGTCTGAGTATACATACTTTAAGAATAATTATTTCTTGAGAGGGAAAACATGCCCAATGAAGAAACTGTAACCTTCAGTGGCTGAGAGCTTCGTGCTGAGGGAGGAAGCCAGGCCGGCCCCCCGGGGGATGCCCAGAGGGCAGCGTGAGGACCGGCTGGCCAGGGGACACCACAGAGCAGGGCAGTGTGAAACCAGGGTGGCCAGACAAAGCTCAGCCCGTAGTCCGTTAAAGGAGACAACGTTGGTTGTGACGTAGGGAGAGGCCTTTCCATTCTCAAAAGCAGAGTCTCTTTGGAAAGAGAGTTTTGTTCTTAAAGAATGTTTGACCTCCAGTTACGAGGGGCAGCATTGCCAGTTTTAAATATTTACATATATTTGCACATATGCACATGGGTCTAGTTCTACCAAGTACACATGAGTAAAGAAAGTTCTTGCCTTTTTCCTTGGCTCCCTGTCTGTGATGACACCATTGTTGTAAGCTAAGTGACCCCCCTTCTGTGGAACTCTGTGTGTGTGTGTGTGTGTCCTTTCCGGATCTTTGGGTATATTTTTATTGCATAGCCTTATTAAATTTTTTCTCTCTTTGGATCGTTGGCTCTTAATATTAAATACATTACCTATATCTGCCCTAAGGTGAAAATAAAGATCAGAAATTTAATGAAACAAAACAACTATCAGTGCCATAACTGTCATTTTATTTATTTTTAATTAATTAATTAATTTATTTATTTTTATTGATTTGAGAGAGAGACACACATTGATCAGTTGCCTTCTGTACACATACGTGTCCTAACCAGGGATTAAACTTGTGACCTAGGTACATGCTCTGACAGGGATCGAACCCACAGCATTCTCGTGTTTGGGACACTACTCCAACCAACTGAGCCATCTGGCCAGGCCCTTTTTATTTTTCCATTTATGTTTTTTGACCAGATAGTTAAGAGTAAAGGTTCTTTTACAATCAATATAAATTCCCTCTGACATTGGAAGGAACAGAAAGACTTTGGATTTACCTGTTTTACAAGAAAAAATACTGGAATATAGAAACCAAATCTCCTGGCCTTAAACTAATACCACGTCATTGTGATAACAAATGTTCTAGGGGAGCAAACCAGCAACTGCTTATTTGAAACTGTGAAAACAGTGCAGAGTTCAGACTCCCCACCTGCGTGCTCTTCATTAACATTCAGCTGCCTGTGTCCTACATGCCTGGGTCCCATGTGCCTGAGCCACTTACACCAGCTTGACGTGTGCTCAGAGTCAGGCGTGGTGCCCACCAGACCCTTCAGGCATACCTGTGGAAAGTGGTTGGCCCTGTCGGCCACCTCAAGCTCCTGCTGCCTCCCCACCTGCCCGCCAAAGGTGCCATTTCCACAGGTGCCCTGGGGAACGCATCAGCCTGCCAGGTCTGGGGCTCAAACTGCCATTTCCCATGGACGTGACGACTCCTGAAACCATCTTCTGTAACCAACATTTCTAAAGATGATTTTCTCTCACTCAAATTCACTGAAAACAATAACATATGAAAAAAAATTGAGAAGTGAGTAGAGACTAAATAACCAGTGGTTTCCACAGCATCTAGGGCAGATCAGTGACATTAAGGTCTGGGGAATATTTACCAAAATCTGATTTGGTTCCTACTGGGAAGATTAAGATTACAATCTTGGTATTCTCAAAGAGTATTACCTGGATTTGGATATCAGAGTAACTGAGTCTGCAAGACACATTCCATGTCCGAATCTGAGCAGCGGGGAAAATGTGTACCTCACCCCTCACCCTGCAACCATCAGGCTCAAAAATGCAAAGGAATATTGGTGTGTATGCATGCAGTGGGGAAGGAGAGGGTGCATATAGGGACCCTGGGGTCCCCAGATTTCCTCCACAGTGATACCAGGTGCTTGTTCAGGTGCGGACCAGACTCAACCAGAGCTCTCTGGCACTGAGAACAGGGGCAAGAATCACTGCATCATAGGTTCTTTCTCAGGTGTGGTGGGATTTGGAGTGAGATCCCATGTTCTCTGAGAAGTTGGTAAAAAGTGAGTGAGCCAGAAAAAAAGAGTTCAGGATGGAATTATAATTTACTAAGCTGGAGAAAGGAAGGCAGGATGGAAAATAGTGTCTGATTTTGGACATAATAAGTTGGAGATTTTTATTAGACACTTAAGGTATTATATCACCTGGTCAACAAATTTGATACAAGGCAATACTAGTGTTCAAAATAAAAGAACAATAAAGCATAAGGACATGTACATGTTGGCAAAAAGGACAAAGGAAGTGTGATCATGATTTTACATTATATATATATATATGGTCTTAATTACATATTTTTAGATTCTGTATTTTCAAAGCCTAGCCTGCCCCTCCTGGGTCAGCCAATTCCTAGCAACAGTAAATGACTGGACGTAAACAAGTGAAGCTCCCACCTCACCTAGATGAACACCTTTCATATGCAAATCAAGCAATCCACAGCCCTGTCCCCACCCCCTCCTGTGTCAGGCTCTCACTCCAGGCCAGCGTCCACTTGCCCTAATCACCAGGGCCAGGCTCCAAACCAGTGACAGCCAGGAAGCCCAGAGCCTCAACTCGCTTACCCTGCCTGACTTGCTCCTTCCCACTGAAACCACAGTGAAGGGTCTTGACCATATTTTTGCCTTTTGACAGAACCTGGTGCTGCCCTGACGCCTGCCCCCAAAATTATGTACCCACTTCTCTTGCAATCTGTGAGGGACAATCCATCTTTTCAACAGCAAACATCTGTTGGTCTTTCTATACCCTAATAATAGCAAAATCTGCATTTTATAACATACGTGTGGAGAAGATAGTAACTCCTGATAAAGTGCCAACTTACAGACTACGAAGGCACCACCTCAGAAACTGATAAGACAGATAAAATTTGCTGAGAGAACTTTCCAATAAACGGGGTGTGGTTTTCTAGTACATGTAGAACACTCAGTGAATTTCACTCCAAAACCATTCTCAAAGAACAGTCACAAGCCTCAGTAAAATTCAGTGAATCAACACAATAGAGGCTTTTTTCGTTGACCACACACAACAAAATTAAAAATTAATACCAAAGAATGCCTCAAAAATGAAACTGCTATGTTTATGACTTTATAACACAAAATTGCTAATTACCAATTTTGTTAAAGCAGTGACATAAAGGAAATTATACATAAAGTTGGCAATGAAAGTACTATATATTTATATTTGTAAGATACTTCTAAAGTAATATATATATATGAACGTAATTACCAGAAAACAAGGAATATTGAAATATATCAAGTTAAAAACCTTGAAAAATGTAGCAATTCCTTTAAAAATAAGGTTAAAGGAAAATAACTATAAGATCAAAACATACTAATTAGACAAGAAGAACTGGTGTGACAATCTTGAACACCTGATTGAACAAAGACCAGTAATGTTGTCGAATCTCTAGCAATGTGGAATAAAAAAGGCATAAATTGCAGACAAACAGAATACATATAAGAGGGGGAGGATCGTGTTAGATTCAGGGGTGTTTGATAGAACAGTACTGATTAAATATATGCTCAGCCTTGACCAAACCAACATATTTCTGGAAATTATATAAAACACCAAAGTTGGTGCAAGAAGAAATAGATTTCGAAGGAACAAATACCTTTAAAAGTTGAGCAATAAGACTAATAAATAACATTTTCATTCCCCCCGGGAGACACCTGGCCTAGATGGCTTACACCAAAATTTCAAGGAACAGAGAAAGATAAATCTGCTCGGTTCATTTTATTAGGCCGTGTGACCTTGGTGTCAAAGCCGTAATAAGTAGACCACAAGTAGTGCTCATAAACTATAAATCCATTTCATTTATAACCATTGTTTTTAAAACTTTTGAAATATTTTAGTTACCCATCACACTCAAGAATTTTCAACCAAAAATGTGTATTGAATTGTATCTGTATTTTGTATGTATTGGAAATAGCACATATTTCCTTTTGTTCATTCTTGTCACAAATTAGCTTCACAGATCGCTGTAAGTGCTGGGATGTATATTTATCAGAAAATGTTTGCAAAGATTCAAAGGAAGACATGTACATAAAACCTCATCACTTTATTTTTTTTGTACGTGGAATCCTTATGATCTAGAAGCAACACATGGTCATAATTGTAATAATTGATAAGTAAGTGTTGGTGGATGCTCACATGTGAAGAGTGTACAGTAGTGTGAAGTGTTGAGTAATAAAAGTAGAAAACAGAATGAAATGTGTAGCATAATTTAATAGATGTTACATTGGTGATTTTCCACAGACCTTTAAAGATACATGGCATGAGGCACCTCTGGATTTCTCTGCTCAGTTTCAGTATTCCGTCCTAATGGAAACCTGAGGTCCGACTCTAAAAGTAAGGCTGAGTGAAGGCCGGCTTTGTGTCAGTCGACACTCAGTAATTCAAACACTAATCTAGGTGTGGCTGGGAAGGCACTTGCTGAGACGGCTAAGATCTGCAATCAGTGAAGGGCGCTGCTCTGGATAATGCGAGTGAGCACCACCCAGACACCCGAAAGGCCCAAATGCACAACTGACATTTCCCTGGGAAAGAGTTTCTGCCACCTAGCTGCCCACTCTGCTGTGGCCCCTGAGTTTCTGGCCTGCTTGTCCTACCTGGGATCTCAGGTGAGGTGTGCCCAGCCAGATCCCACTGTGACGTAATTGCACAGCCAATCCTTGGAAAGAAATCTGTCTCTGTGGTGGAACCCTGACTATACAACCTACAAACCTTGCTAGTCAGAGACAAAATTAAAGTTATGAACCAAAGGATCAGTACATTTAATACCAATAGTGAATTTGGATAAAAGTGGCACAATTGCCAAGAAAACAAATAGGCTCTTTGGGCTACTTATTACTGATCAACTGTTTTGAATTTCTGATATGACTGTAAAAAGGTGGTTTAACGTACACATCTATATTCAGAGATTTCCCTCATTTTGTGAATATTCTCTCAATTCAAACTTTGGGGTTTAGTTTGTTGGCACACATCTCACAGATGCAAGTGTGCAGGTAGTAGGTGATCATTTGGGGTAGACAATTAATAAGCTCAGATGGGAACAATAACTTGTCATTAACAACAAAACTCAATTCTTATCCCATCACGAACTTCCACGAGGAAGATCCAGTGGAATTTCAGTATCAATAACTCACTGGTTTGGGCACACTTCATTTTCACACATGCTGAAAACATTAATTTATTTTTTCTCCTAAAACATTCCATCAGCTCTCAACAAAACGACCCCTTCTCTGCTGCCCTGGAGAAGATCGAACCAACCTGCCAAAGGTTCGCTCTTCTGAAAGGTCAGTTCCTCTGCCTGAACCTTTCAGTCATAGTAGAGGGTGTCAGAAAGGGAAAAACATCAGCCAACTTGTAAAAAACCAGGTAAGTGAGTTATGTCAAACCAATTTGCACGTTTTGCAAAGGAATTTCACTTCTCAGCTGTCTTCCTCTTCTCCCTCTCACTGTGTGTTTGGCTTGTGTGTCTGAATGTGTCTGAATGTCTGGTGGTGCCGGGGTGAGGGGCCGTAGAGGTGCTGGCTGGGCTTCTCTAATACTGCCTCCACCTGCAGCTGGTCCCTCCGTGACATTTGCATCCCCTGTGATCCCGGCCAGTGATGCTGGAGGGCCTTTGTTTATCTCAGAGCGGCCATTTCCGCAGCAGCCCTTGACCTCCATTCTTTGTGGGACACAGCAGGGACACCCCTGGGAGGCTCCCACAGCATCTCTTTCTGCTTCCGCCCATGAACCTTTAATTGTCCTCTTTGACAGAGACAAAAATGTGTTTGCCCTAAATATTAAAAACTCTGAAACAAGATGTGAAACAAGATGCACATTTGTGTCTGAACACCCATGTTTATCACCTCTTCCTTAAGCAGGACTTGAGCAGAGGGAAAGCGTACACTTACATCACAACTGCAACAGTAACGCAGGTAAGATTGTTTTTCTTCCCCAGATCGCATAAACCCTACAGAGGAAAATGAAAGGCCCTTATTAACTTTGTAGCCTTAGGCAAATAATTTAACTCTGAGAATCAATGATGAAATAAAAATGATATCTATCTCGCAGAGCAATGTAATGACTATGTACATGGTGGGCATTCAATGAATGGTCTTTGATACGGTGAAATTGCCCATGTATGCATACAGATTAGGCAACCACGGGCAGAGGTGGAAAGATCAATGAGTGACTAATTGTATTCCACGGAGTCAGCAGCATATATTTGGAAGCATTTATTTTGCGGTTTTGCCTATTCATTTTCTTCGTTGAGTTGAAAGACACACAGGTACATACGTTGTAGAGCTTCAGATGGTTTTTCATACTCTGACTGAGCCTGCTACCCAAATGGCAGGGAGATCCAGCCTGCACCTAAGTGCAGGGTTTGGAGGTGAGGTAAGGTGGAAGCAGAGCCAGGGCGAGATCCTGTCCCAGAGCGGCGCTTCCACGCTCCTGCTACCAGAGAGTGCCCGTGTCGCCTCACGCACTGTGTGGGAACAGTTCCCCTTTCCACATCGGCCGGGAGCCCAGACTGCAGGTGTGATGAGGAGGGATTTGTTCATGGGATGCCACGCCCCCCCCCCCCCCATGGCAAGCCTTCCCACAAGCCGTCACCTGGGAAAGAGAAGGGAGCAAATAGGAGATAAAATGGGAATTTTAAATGAGTGAAATAAGTTCAGTGATTAAAAAAATGACAAGGAGTTACAGAATCAGTACTAGATGTCAACAAGGTGCTTGGGATGCAATCAGGGAAGGCAAAGTGACACAGTAATTTGAAAATAATGATTGAAAGAAAGATACAAAGTTTCATGTTTGTATCCCCAAAGTAGTTGAACCACTACCATAAGCCAATTGGTTATATAATCATTATTGTTAGTCTAGTAAATACCATGTAGTAATATGGTTAATGCTTAAATGCAGGATCCAAAAATGTTAGCAAACTACAATTACATTGATATAAAATGAATAGTCTTGAAATAGAATGTTAGGCTAAAATATCATAATATTCATAAAGAAGTTATGTTTGAATGGTGGGATTTATATGCTGTTTTTTCTTTTATACATTATTCTTGTATTCCATAAAGTGGTTATATTGATTTATACATTAAAGTATAGTTTCATAAATAATAAGGGTAATTTAAAATCATGTAATCCTACCTCTCACCTGAGTTTCACCTAATGGCTGTAAGATATTTATTCTCACCTTCTTACTTCAATTCCTTACCCTCGCTCTCTCTGCTTCCCCACTCCCCCACCTCATCTCTCATTCAGCCCTGGCCTGCACGTGTGAAAATATTCAGAACCTCAGGTGACAATCTTACCCTCCTGAGACTCCTCTCACACAGAGTCATAGGAGTGACGATTGCAAAGGCCCTGACTGCCCGGGCTTCCCTCGTACTCGGCAGTCCGTGCAGCCTCCCCAGGCACCCATCCTGTCTTCCACAGCTGTGGTTTCTCTCATTTATTTTCTCTCCACCAAAACCTATGTAAGTAGCTGTGAAAGTTTGTGAATTCATAAATCTTTCTCCAGTTATTATGGTGAGGTCTTCTTGCTCATCTTCATGATTTCTTAAAGCATTTTTTTCCTATGTGTTCACTCTGTCAATTCTTTCTGCACTGATGAACAATGATGCGTGTCGTATATTTTCAGCTACTACGTAAAATGAACGAGGCAGGGTGGGTGCAGCCCATCATCCATCCAACAGTGTGTTTATCCAACAAACATTGTTTTTTCACTTTTAGGAAATCATGTTTGTGTGCCCACTCCAAGCCAGGCTTTCAGGATACAGAGGTGTTTATCTAGTGGGAAGAAACGGCATGTGAACAAAGGGATAACACCCTAGTGTGAGTCCCCCCAGAAAACATATCTGGAGGTAAGGGATTGTATTTGGGTAGCTTATAGTGGATGGAAGCAGAGGACTGGGTTGCATGAAAGAGGGAAAGGCTGAAGGTCAATCCAGGCCCAATGGTGACCGCTGTCATCGCTGGGGCCGGTTCCACGGGGAGTCTCTGAGGAGCCCTATAGAATCATCCTCGGAATCATTCACCTTTGCCATCGGATCAGGGTGTACTTACGCATCACGCCCCTCCCCATCGGCCCAGGGCTTCCTCCTCCTACCTGGTTCGTCTACCGCAGAAGAGTGAGAGGATCCCTGCAGGGCTGCCCAGGCTTCAAACAGATTTTCAGGGCCAAATGTCAGACATGTGGGACACAGCCGAGGCGCCATGCTTCAGGTGAGGCCCACAGTAAAAAAGTGGGTGAGAGAAGGTTAAGTGGGGCACAGACGACGTCTTGCGTGGGTTGTAACAGCTGCACCCCTGGTTCAGCTGCACCCCTGGTTTCAGTGGTGAAGAAAGGAGGGCGATCAGGGCCCCCAAGGGGGAGGGGCAGCGAGAGCTTGGCAGATGGGGTGCTCATTGAGTTGCACACAACGCTGGCTTCACCCTAATGAATTACTACAGCACCGAACGAGATGCTCTGGCAGCGCCATGGACACGAAGGAGGGACTTTCCTGTTTCCCTTCCTCAGCATCTTACTTACAGGAATAATTTCACTCTGGCTCTTCGTAATGAGTTTTATGACCCTGGGCAAGTGGATAACTTGGCCGGGCTCCACTTCCTTCATTTATGAAATGAGCTGATCACTGAGCTCCACTCCGGCTCCAGCGCTGTGTGTGGTTCTCCCACTCCGTGTCCTCACGCACACCGCAGACGAGAGCCGGAAACGCGCATCTCCGCATTGCCCTGCACCGCTTCCCTGCTAGTTCCCTGCCAGAATGCTCCCGGTGCTGGAGGGTCCCCCTAAGCTTCATTTGGTCTCTCAGCCACTGTATGCTGCTTATAATATGTAAATTGCTTCGAAATTTCCTAAATATTTATAGGAAGAAAAGTCTATAAAGAATGCAGCTGTGACAAAATAGTTTTCACTGATTATAGGAACATCTTAGCCATATGCTTTTGGAAATGGTGACTCATAACTGCACACTGAATGGTACATTTGCAGTGCTCCCACTGACATTCTAAAAATCTCGAACTCCTTCCCGCTGCCTCCAGGCCACAGTACCCTGAGGACTGATTGCTTCTCCATCCCTCCGCTCCTCCAGAGCACTAGGGCTCTGCCCGCAGTCTCGTCCCTCACCTCAGCCTGTCGCACCCTCACAGAAGCCTGTCCTGCTGTCAGTGTCACCAGGCCCTCTGTCACTTTGTTTTGTTTTTATTTTCTGAATTACTGTTATACTTTGTCTTTATATGGTTTATATTGAGTTATGCATTTATTTCCTGTTCCTCATAAAAGGTAAGCTCCATTCTTCACTGAATCCCGAGTTCCTAGGAGAATATCTGGACTATGATAAATTCACAATAAATATTTGTGGGCCAAATAAAGGATCACTGAACTCACTTGAAACTAGAATTACTGTTTGTGTTCAGTTTCCGATATGAAGTTATACAATCTGAGAATAATATCTGTCCTGTCTGCCTCATAGGTTGTTGCTTATGGTTAGACTTTAGTCTAATTGTCTGAGACTTTTCATTCAAGAATATTCTATGACAATGCATTCTTTGTTCTCCCATGATTCATGTTTACAGTTAGAATTTGCTATTCATCACATATTATCTATGAAAACTTATTCAAGTTGATCAACTTCCTATGCCTTAGTCTCCTCACCTAGAACACAAGGTAACAATAGTGCCTACTTTAGAAATTACCCAGAAAGTACCTGACCCATACTAACCACTATATAGGTGTTAGCCCCAACTATTTTTTCCATTTGTATCCGCTTCCTTCCCTGTTAATACTTCTGATGAACCCTGACCACGCTCTGAGGCAGCACTCCAGTGCCCAGTCTCTGCGAAGCCTATCCTTCTATCCCACTGTCTTTCCTGCCCAACCACAGTCCCCACAGCATTAATAATTTCTTATATTCCAGTCACTTCTCAAACACTTCAACACATACTAAGGGACCTTCTAACAGCTTCTTAGTGCCTCTGTATGTTTGGGTAATTTTTTGTGTCCAAATAAATAGAATTCATTCTCACTGTGCCAATTTATTTAAAATATTAATTTTATTGTTCTATAATTAATTTACTACAATTAAAATACATTTCAAGAGAAAAGTTATTGAACTTAATTTAAAAATCTGTGTATTCAATCACAAATAGATATGTGTCTGCTATTTTTTCAGATTTGTAACTTTAAAAGTACAATAAGTTTAATACCTTCTAGAATAGTCCTAGAAATTTAAAATAGTTTATACCCAAAAATGAAGTGCTGAGCTAACTATTTCACACAAAATATAGTTTATGATAAATTCAAGGGTGTCCATCCTGCAGACCCATAGGCTGCATATGGCTCAGATGGCTATGAATGTGGCCAAACACAAAATCATAAACTTACTTAAAACATTATGGGATTTTTTTTTGTGGTTATGTGTCACAATGTATTTAATGTGTGGTCCAAGACAACTCTTCTTCCATGTGACACAGAGACGCCAAAAGGTTGGACACCCCTGAAGGACATCTATTTTCCAGTCAGAGTCAAGCAAGTTATTTTCTCACTCCCTTTTTGTGCTCTATTTTCTACTAACAGAAATAGAGATGAAACTCCAAAGACAGGCTTCCAGGTACAGTTAGAGTTGAACACACACAAACCCTTTATTTGTTTCTAGTCATTCATCTTCTCTGTTTCCCCCCAAAATCCAATCTGAATCTTTATTCCCCACCCACGTCCCCAGGACACACCTGCAGGGACATTCATCAGCTGACAACTGGGCCACAGATGGGAGCTTCCTCATTCCTCTGTGTCCCCAGTAGAAAAGGTCTCTGCACTCACTTATATGTACTTCCTTTTCTTCTGTGAAAGATCAAAGTCTCCTTTTCAAGGTCAATGCCCCCCCCCCCCCCCAGGGTCTGGTGGAGCCAAAAAAGTATTAGATAACCCCGATGCAGAGACACGCAGTGCAGCCCAGTTCTGTTACTCAGGGAGACCACGGGGCAATGGCTATTAAATTTCTGAGTCTCTTTTTTCTCTGTTGCAAAGTGGAGATGGTAAGTACTTCCTGGCAGTGCGATGATTATGCACATTACACAGCCAGCTGAGGTTGCTGCTGCTGCTTTTTCTCTCTAACCCTCCAAACTCCACTCCCCAAGGCCGCAATTGCCTCTGTCTCTTAGCTGCCCACTGAGGGGCGACTCCTTGCCCTCTGTTTCTCTCTAATCTCTTCAGTCCCATTTGCTTCCTTTTATCTTGTCTTTATCCAAATCACACCCTCGCCTCCTGGACTCTAAACTTTCTATTGCTCTGTCCTCTCGCAGTCTCCTTGCTCAAATATATCCTCTGTTCTTCATTTCCTCCATTTTCCCAGCAACCGTCCCACCACTCGAAGTGACTGATTCCAAGCCTGTTGCCAAAGCTCTGTTTGTGAGGCCATCACTGGTGGCCACCCATTTCACCACCCCCTTTATGAGCCAGCTTATGTTCATAAATTCATAAATGTTTATGATATATTTTATTAAAACAATCTTCTTTGTAAGGATCATTGGCTTTCATGAATAGAGGGGAAATATCATATATTTTTTTTCAAATTGATTGTCTTTTTATTTCAAGAGAAATTATAAAACAGCTTATTTTACTGTACTACAATTTATTTACTATAATTAAAATATACTTGGAGAGAAAAAGTCATTGAATGTAATAAAAAATATCTATATGTTGACGGGAGAGACTTGGTTCTTCTTGCTGATGCATGTAAAGAATTACATATCAGCAAATCTAGTAGCATGTAATCAGTTTATTAGTGTCCCGGTCCCATGAAAGAGAACAGGACTGGGTAGAGTAGGGGGTGAAAGGCAAAATTTCAGTGCAAAGCAGGGTGAGAAAAGTAAGAGTGGCCGAAGACCAGGGTGGCAAGCCCCTGGGCAGCCTGAGGCTGGGTGGCCAGAGGCCCTGTGGCCCTAGAGACAAGAGCACCCTGAGCCCCTGAGAGCAAGTTCTTTGTTCTCAGGACTTACATAGTTGGTGAGATAGGAGGGAAAATAGTTACATATTGTTTAACAGGTAAATGCGGTGCCAGCTTTCCAGGGGGAATGTGACTACCCAAACTTAGGTGTGTGTGGGAGTCTGTTAGCCCAAATCCTTATCTTGCTCCAGACCCCATTTGTTCATCTTGTTGTAAAACAAATACATGACAGGAGGCAGTTAATTAAAATTGGGGCACTTTCCAAAGTTATTTATGGGCTCTTCCTGTAAGCATCAGGGACTCCCTCGCAAAACAGATAGTGACCAGAGGTAGGCAATTAACCAAAGTTGTTTTATGGGCTCTTTCTTCAGGCACCGGGGACCCTCTCCCACATTCAGGCCTTGGGATGAAAGCACAGCTTCAAGGCTTTCTTTCCCAGGTAGTGAAAATGCTACATAGAATTTCAAGGACTTTCCTTCTTTCTTGCTAACATAGTGCTTCTTGTGATGTTGGAACACCTGGTAATATTATCAGACCAGGCTCAGGACTGCTGAGTTGGCATGTGAGACCTGTCTCCTTCCTCCTCCCTGCCTCGGTTTACTTTTTATTCCACCTAATTGGTAAAAGGCGTTTCCTGGCAACCAGGGTGACAAATGCTGGTCAGAGACAGTATTACAGTCGCTGAGTTCTGCCTGTGCTGTCTCCTGCTTCATATATACTCATCAGATAGATGTGTATCTGCTATTTTTGAAAGTCTTACTTTTTAGGGCTTCAATTACGTGATTACTGTTTTCTCCTGCTAACTCGGTGAGCCTCCTTTGCTTCTTTCACTAGCCCATCTACTTCTAGCTCCTTTTACTCATAAGAAGGTATTGGGAACCACCCTGCCTGGTTTCAGAAGCTGTAACCCCCTTCTCCCCCCCATGGCTAAGGCTGAGTGTGCGACCTTTGGACCAGAAGCCACTAAGGAGACAAAGCTCATCTCCCTGGCAGGGGCACGGCTTCTGCTCCTTTTACTTCACCCTGCCTGGCCCCCAATGCTTGATTGGTTGGCCAATGACAGGTAAGACTCCCCAAGGGGGGAATGACCTTGGATAGGCACAATCACAGGGAGGCCCTCAGGTAAGGACTTGGGGGGCTATGGAAAAAGGGGGTGATGGTAGGACTCTGGCCCCTCAGCTTTGACATAGCCTAAATCCTCATTCTGTCTGCCGGAAGTCTCCTAATCTCTTGGTTGCCTTACTACCCTGCCTGACTTAAGCCCGAGACAATGCCTTAAGCCTGAAACAATGCTGGCAGTGGGTACTGCCCTGTGCTGGAAAGGACAGGTTCTCTAGGGCAATCAGGCCTGAGAAAGAATATGTAAAATCCTATGAAATCTGCTTTGTTTAGAATACTCTCAATTAAATAAGGGTCCAAGCAAGAAGTGAGTTTGTTCCTCAAAGTTTTATAGCTCTTTAGCTATCTGACCCTGACTCAAAATAGGCCCTCAAAGTTCTTTGTTATCTATCATTTGATCCTCACTGCCTGACAATGATTTATGAACTTTACCTGTATTTCTGTGCAATTAACCCAATAAAAGCCCACTGAGGAAAGGGCTCTTGAACCTTCTCCTTTGAGAGATCAGCCACCTTTCCTCCCTAAGCAGATCACGTCTTGGTAGACTTATTCTCATTTGTGATGGTGGGTGTGGGGGGTGCCCTGCGGGCAGAGCCCCCCCCACCACCAGAAGAAGGTCCTAGTCCTTGGTCTCATGTGCACTCTATCTGTTCTAACTGAGCAATATTGTAAGTTCTCACAATGTGAATAAGATCCTTTCTGCAGCTGTCTCCCAAACCAAGCTCTCCAGCCAAGCAATCAGCTGGCCACCGTGCATTTCAGCCTGAACACACTGCATGGCCCTCATATAAGCACCAGGAATCATCATCTCTCGTCACCCTCCTGTCAGTCTGTCAATAATGCTTTTCTGTGTGTTGCTTCCTAGAATGACGAGCCCTCACATGTCCAAACAGAAGGCAAATCAAACATTCTACACTCCTTTCAGTCCCTTTGTTACCGAACAACAAGGGGGGTCTGGGACAATATACTATTACTGAAAGGAACCCCCAGATCCGTTATGTCTGTCGCCTATAGGAAAAATGTCTCTCAGTGACAGAGATTCGTGAAAAAGGAAATGTTTATTTAATGCTATACAAACTTAAAGTAGTGACCTAATGTCTTCATCAAAACCCTAAAATCCCTTAAAACACCCACAAACACACACAGTCCTTCCTTTCCCCTTTGCCCAGTCTGGGGTACTGTATCTCAGGAAAGGAAATAGAAGTCCGGGCTCAGGCAACCCCTGGTTCTTCCCAGTAATCTGTGCTCAGCTGGTAGGCCTCCCTTGGTTCTTGGCACCCTCAGCTGTGTCTCCAGGATCTCTGCTAAAGCAGGGTGGTGGTTCCCCCTTCTAATGCTGCAGGGGTCCCCACCCTGGCAAAGGCACGTGGCCTCTCTCCATCAGGGCCATGGGAGTCCCCACTCAGCCAAAGCAGCATGGTTCTCTCCCTCAATGGCTGTGAAGAGGGGGTCATTGCCACTCTGCCAAAGCCGAGTGGCAGTTCTCTGCTAAAGCCGCATGGTGATTCTTTCTCACAGGACTGCAGGAGTCCCCACTCTGCTAAAGGCCGAGTGGTTCTCCCTCCCAGGTCCGAGGAAGTCCCCACTCTGCCCGAAGTGCATGGCTCTCTCTCAGTGGCTGCCGCATCTGGGTTTAAATCCCCGCACCAATCTTCCTCTACAGCCCCATTTCTGACTCCTCCCACACTCGGCCACACCTGCCCTCAATCTTCCATTCTTTCCAGTCTTTCCGGCTGCCATTGTGGGTCTGGGCAGGTGTGGCCCCATGTCACAGAGCCAATCATCTCCAAGCTCCCACACAGGTGCTGTAACTCCAGGCACCTCCCCCCCGCCCCCCAGCCCCCCCCCACCAGACACTTATTGGTGGGGAAGTTACTTCTGTCCCCCTGGCTCCGAGTATGGCCACGCCTATTTAACATATCTATGCAACCAGTCAAAGGTTATAGATATGTTAAATGACCACACCAGAGGTTAGCTGCAAAGCTGTTGCTATGCCAGACAGCTCTCAGTGGCCCTGCTCTATTTGCCGCTTACCCCCCACCCATGCCTCGGGGAGGGTGGTGAGGACATCCTAATATTTTCTGAACACCCTGAGTTCTGGACCCCATTTCAAATCCCATTTGGGGTCCCCCCTCTTGGCTGCACCCTGTAACACCTCGTCAACCTTGTGCAAATGTTCAAGTAGGAAATTTTACTTCATCAGCATTCCGTTTGTTCTTTGCACTTTTGTCCACAGCTGAAATGCTGGACCTCCCTCCATATTGTTCACCTGTGCTGTTTGTCATCTTTCCCAACGGGTCCCCGTGATCACTGATTTCTCCCCTTTATTGGTCATGGTTCAAAATGCTACCAAAGTTGTTAACATTCTGAAATGCAAACTCTAAGAATATATTTTATGAGCTGCAATAATTCTAAGTTCATCTATGGATACTGTGCACTTAATTACATCCCCAGAGGAAGAGAGAGGGCACAGAAATGATTTCATGGAATCTGTATGTCCCCTATCTGAAGCTCCAAATTATAAGTGCTTCCAAGAACCTAAACAACCTTCTAACAAGCCTTTGCACACACCGAAGAAACTATAATTTCTTAAGAAAATTGCTTAAAGACAGTGGTGAAGAGCAGATCTTAAAATCAGACTAAGAAAAAAACTGAATTATGCAAAAAGGAACAAAGACATGGATGGCAGATTTCTTGATGGAAATGAGGAAAGGCTGAAGACAGTAGAGAAAACTCTTAAAAACACTGAAATAACATAATTCCCACCAACCCGATACACCAAATTGAACAAAAATTAAAGTTGGAAAGCAAAGGCAAAATAAAGACTTTTTTAGACTGTAGCAAGTATTGATGATGATTAGAGAAATTGGAGCTTCCGATGGGAACACCAGTGGTGCAATCGCTTGGGGAAGTAGGTTGTTTCTTAACATTTAAGTGAACACTTGTGATGTGATGTAGCCACTTCTCTCCCAGGTATTTGCCCAAGAGAAATGAAAGCGTAGAATGATATACTTACTTGTACATGAATGGTCAAAACAGCTTTGCAGCAGCTCAAAACTGGAAACAATCTACACATTTATGCATAGTTGAATCCATAAACAAGTTGTGGTTCACACATACAGGGAAATGTGGCTCAGCAAAACAGTTAACTATGGATGTATTCAAAACTATGGATGAATCTTAACCCAATAATAGTGAATAAAAGAAGCCAGGTTTTTAAAAAAGTACTATTTTGTAATTCCATTTATATAATATTATAAATATTACAAATAAACCTACAGTGACCTAAGCAAATCTGTAGCAGGAAGGGCGTGGGCACTGCAGGAGGGAACACATACAAATGCGGCATGGGTGATGATGGATGTGTTCATTATCTTTATTGAAGGGATGGTCTGTCAGTGTCTGCCTCAGTCAAAATGTATCAGTTTAATCTGTTATTTTTTAAAAATGCAATGTCAAGTTCTTCAGCATATTATGAAAGGTGCTACCTTTGTGCAGATCCTTAATTTCTAGTTACCAGGTGTGTGCATTCTCCCTCCCCCCGTGAATTTATAATGTGAGAGGAGTAGAATTGACACCAATGAGACACATTCTTGCATCTCTGCCTGCAAAGAGCCCTGTCACATTACCATGCTTTAGTATCTGGACCTTTTCTCCAGAGCAGGCTTTATCCCTTATTTGGAAAATATCTAAATATCCTTCAAGATACAACCCAAATGCTGTTCACACCACCGTACAAAACAACAGACAAGGAACACTATTGGGTATGTCTTATGCATTCTAACCATGATGAGTGGTAAAATACCGATGTCAAACACCCGTGGAAGTCCAGCCAATGAATAACCACATCTCAAGGGTTCTTTACTCTGGACTTTAGAAAGCAAAAAAAAAAATATTAGTTGAGAATGACTAATCCAATACTGGGAGTGAGTGGTAATGGAGAGTTACTAAAAATTACAGTAGAAATACATATACTAATAATAGTAGCTAATTGTATTGAGTGATTGTTATATCCTGAACACTACAGATAGAGTGCCTCATTTGAAAAATTATGTCACTTACACATTTTTATTACCTGCATCATAAAAAGAGATAAACTGAGACTTAAAGAGTTATTTTAGCTTTCCAAGTCTCAAAGCTAGTGAATTAGAAAACCAGAATTTGAATGCAAAGAGTCCAAATTCAGACACATCCCTTATTCTCAGCATGCTACAGCCTGTGTGTATGATGAAGGACAGCTAGCACACTCTGTCCTCTGACAGGTGTTTACAAAACAACTTTCCTGAGAAACTGGTGAACATTTATCCATCTGCAGTTAGGTAAAATGTGTCTGTCTTGTATTTTATGGATCCCATTGATTTCCCATTTACATTCTACATTATGTCCTAAGTTTTTTTTTCTTTTTCCTTTTCAATAAGTGAATAAACTCTTAGTATTTGGGTTGATCAACTAATGTCACCAGTTGATAGACTTTCTATCTCTGCATGCTCCAAATCCACGCCCGAAAACACATCCTTGATCACTAGCACTCCCCTCGTTTCAGTGCCTGGTCTCTGGTCCACAGGTAGATAGATGCCTGTGTGGGCCCATCCACGCTCCTTCCATCTCAGCCTAGAGCCAGCAGCTTCAGAAATGACGTTTGTCTCTGTTTCCCTGCAATGCATCCAGCAGCATCCCAGACAGAGTTAATAATAAGGGTGGGAGGTATTGTGTGGCCAGCCCAGGGGTGACAGAAAAGGAGCATCTTCCAGGCTAGCTTTCAGTAGGATAAGGCTTTTCCGTCGAGCAGAAATAATTTAGTCTTGGTGACTTACTGCACAGTACTTGCACATATTTGCCTCAGCACCTAACGGTTTTTCCTATCCGCATGTCCGTGGTTAAATGACACTTCCTGCTCCTCGATGTCACCCTCCAAACTTCCCTGACGCTGCAGCTGCGCTGAAACTGACCTGTCTCTGCAGGCCCGCGAGCCCATGAGTTATTCCCAGGACCAGCCGCGGCCCACTGCGTTCAGACCACGGGGCCCGTGGTGACCTCAGAGTTTTCCTGACAATCACAGCGGTATCTGACCAAAGGACCTGCCCTTCCTTCACTTGTGAGGTCTCCACATTCATCTGCCCTGGCTCGCTCACTCTGCCCCGGCCACTGTGCCCTCAGGGTAAGGCGGCTGCCCCAAAGCAGGCCGCAGCACGCGCGGTGCCACCCATGGCCTGGCCTTTGAAGCACTGCTATTCTATTCACTTTCTCTTCTATTATTTCACCCACCTTGGTGGCCTTAAAAAGCGCCTGTCCACGGACAGACCCCGCATTCTGCATGCAGTACAGGCCCCACGGGGAGGCCAGCCTCCTATGTCACCTCCAACCAGACCAGGCCTTTGCACTGTGCCGCGGACAGACTGGCAGGACCCTGTGGACGCTGCCTTCCCTTTCTTCTGCACGGGTGTTTCCCCCTCGGCTACTCAGTCTGCACTTGTCCCCGCGGACCTCCAGCTAGTCACTGGCCCCTTCACACAGCTCCTGTCTTTTCCTTTGGTGTGTGTTCGCACTGTGTGCTGCCCCCTCATCCAAATCGCCTCCCCAGGACAGGCGCCCCAGCCCCACACTCGCTCTCCTGAGCCTCTTCGCAGTGCAGCTGCCAGTCCTGTCACTCAGACCAGCTGGGCCCAGGTCTCCTTCCAAGTGAAGGGTAGGCCTGTTTGTCAGTGTGTGTCACCCCACCCTCAGCCCTGGATGTTGTCACCTCCCTTCCCTGCCCACTCGGACCCTGTATGGCTTCTCTGCTGTTCAGAGTCCTAGGTGGAATGCTCTGGGCTCTCTGTTCCCTTGGCCTAGAGTGTCCTCCCACAAATATGCACCAGGGTCATGGGTCACTTCTCTCAGCCTTCAGGAGTTGGCCGTCCCCACCCTGTCTCCCAGCGTCCAGTGCCTGCTGTGCAGGGGTGGCAGGGGTGTGGACCAGGCATCGATGGTGTGGATGGAAAATGAATGCATTCACATCTCCTCATGAGCCTTAACCTCGTTTCTGCTCTAGCTGAGTTAGCAAAGGTTTGCTGAAAGGAAAGGAAAGCTCAGGCGAACCAGGAAAAGGGCAGTGAGGACAAATGGAGAAGCACAGAAGGAAACACAGTGCCATCCTCTTTTTCTGGTTTCCACACTGATTTAGGGAAAGGGGGGTGATGTTTAGATAGTTATGTGGGTCTGCGTTTTAGTACAATCATGATTTCTCCTCCTTCTCACTCCCCTGACACCTGCTTTCTATGTTTGTAAATACTGCGGGCCCATGTCCTCGGCGGTTTGTGTCGGCAATCCCAACCTTGGCCCCAGCCTTACTGTGCTGTTTGACCCACTGCACCACGCTGGGAAGACACCTGGGGTCACACCTGCTAAGGAGGTCAAAAGGAACACGCCAGTTATCTTCAGGAAATACCGTATTTTGGTTCTCAGGGGCTGGAAATGAAAAACTGTTTAGATGTTGGGGACATAACTATTATCTATACACATATTTTTCTTTTTACTTTTATATATAATTCTATTTTAGCCAAGTTATGCCATCTTTAAATCCTTCCCCTCACTTCGCTCATGGGCATTGTAATAGGATACAACAGGATGAGTTCATCTACGCCTGTTCGTTGTGGTTTGTAGAATCACACTCTCCAAGCAGCAGCAACTCAGTGTTGGGAGGCATGTTGTATGCAAACCTTCTGCATTTCTGTGACTTGGGTGGACACTGTAACATCTGTAAATAGCTACTTCCCAATTGGTTACACTGTGAAAACATTATGAAAGTGCTAATGGATACTACTAGTCAAACAGCAGTAATTTCTGGAGCACAGCCCGCATCTTCAAGGAACTAATGACCCATCGGAATGACCAAATGTGCACACCTGGTGATAGTATTCAGATTCATGGAGCATTTGTATTAAAGACAGATGCTACTATAACCCACACACAAGAGGACATTAAACAGAGGTTGCCCTTCAACCTTCCATGAGACAACTTGTAGCTCCTTCCTGCCCAGAGCAAAATGATCAAGTCAAGAAACAACTGAAAGGGAAATAGCTAATTGAGTGTTATCTACTAATGCAGGGGTTGGAAGACAATTTATGCTCATCAAAGCAGGGAGGAGTGTGTAAACTGCCAGCACTCACACCTGTGCACAAAGTCTTTCACAGGCACTGCAGCTCAAAATGCAAACTTCACACAAGTTGAGCAGAGCTGAAGAAAGTGTCAAAGAAGCTGAATTTAGTTCTCACAATGGGAAAGATGAAGACAGTTGGCGGTGCCCATACAACCAGGCTGCAGAGGGTCCTGCTGCTGAGACTGAGGAAGGAGATTTCCTCCAGAGATTGACCTGAGGAATTGTGCCCCCTGACAGCCCCTGGTCACGTCCCTGTGGCTTGGGTGACCCCAGTCAGAGCACTTCACGGGGCATGGACCTCTGCCTATATCCCCTTTCTGGCTCCATTTTCTCAATTAGGTTTGAGGAGAGCAGTTTGCTGACTGGGTGTAGCTGCCTTGGAAAGAAGCTCCCAATACTAAGCTCACGAGGCTTCCTGTCTTCCAATCATTCTGAACCCAGCATCTCTGGATTAAGGATAGGCCCTGTTTGCTCTCAGATCATTTCCTGAGAGTCCCCTACCTGCTCTGTGTCCCAGGGAACAATTTTCCATGCTACCACGTCTTCTGGCTTTGGGGCATTTTGGTCCATGGGAAGTAAGGTGGAAGGAAGGGAGGATCCCATGTGCTGAGTGTTACTACCCATCAGCCTCTGGCCTCTCATCAGCAGCTTCAGCTCACCCTGAAGGGACCTCCCTCTTTGTGACAACTCCCACCAGGGAGCCAGCTTCACGTCCTCTGCTCTTGCCCATGTCCCTGGCTCCTGAGCTCTGTGGACGTTGCCTCTTCTCAGGCCCCTGTTCAAAGCTGATTCTGGCTCCACATGGCAGCCAAGCTTAGGTTGCTTTACTGTCTGCCTTATCAGGCAACTCTTCACCTGTATATCCAATTTCTTGTATTAAATTATTTTGTTCAGAAGGAGTTGGTGGCATTTCTGTTCTGCTCCTAGAAACCAATTCACAGGTTTTCAGTCAAGTCAGATCTTTCAACAGCCTTCTTGACTGGCATTACTGAGCTCTCAATCCAGCAAATTTTAGCCCTCTAGTTTTTTCTTCTTAAATACCTTCATGGGTATTCTGTAAGTTAGTCAGTTGGGAGAGGAGAAGGGAGGAGCTGTCAATCCCAAGCTACACTTAGCAAGATGCCAAGTCTTTACCTGTCACTGGTTAGCCCTATCCCATCTTCCTTAATGGACTTTCTTAATTTTAATCAGTTTGTTAGGCCTGTTGCTCTAAAGAACTATTCTCTTGGTTAGTATAACTTATTTCTCTCCTACTTCACAAACACACAAAAATATTGAATCCACCATCAGCAAAATTTTTAACATCCTATTCCCACACTCACACCATGTTCTCTTCCTGCAGGCTCAGAGGATCAGACTTCTCTCCTCCTGGAGCTAGTCCCCTCCCTATGCTCAGAGGGTCAGGCTTCTCTCCTCCTGGAGCTAGTCCCCTCCCCATGCTCAGAGTCCAACCTGCTCCACACTGCTGATGCAGCACCAGCTCTATTTCAAGGTTTCTACACTTTACAAAAAATCTTCCCGTCAGCTTAAGAAAAATCTAAAATATTTACCTTCTTCTGTTTGTCCCCTCTCCCCACCTTTCCTGTGACACCCAAACATCGTGAAAATTACTTAAAGTCATGCTCTCTAAATTGTCTCCTCTTGCTCCATTGTAATCTGGTTTGTGCCCCCTCTTTCCACCAAAATTGATATTTCTGTGACCTCCAATCACTTTCTCATTCTCTACATTGTAAATCTTTTCAGCTGGTGCAATATTCACCACCAAGGTAGATATATACAAGTATCTACAGTGGTATAAATGCCATAAAATAATATTTTCACTAGTCAGATAAGGTTGGATAACAATTAACTAGAGAAAGTAAACAGAGGGGTAGTCCTGAAATGCACTATTTCTAAAATGATTTAATATTTTTTAATAAAGCATGCATTAACATCTTTTGGCAGTGTGGCCATGGAGAAGCCAGTGGATATAGAATTTCAGATGATAACACTGTCTCAGACAAACTTTACATTAACTTGTACTAACATACATTAATTTATTATGACTCTTCAATAAACTGTCTGGTGTGGGCAGGAATAATACTGTGTCTGTTATTTTACAGCATAAGATGAACAAGTTTGAGGAAAAGGAGGAGACAGGCCTGGAGCAAGCCAGGGCTGTCAGAAAGCACGGAGCTGGGCTAACTCAGTCCTTCTCTGGACTTTGGAGAGACCCTGGTGCATGCAGAGAAGTAGCAAATACACCAGCAAAATGAAATACTTCAAGAAGGGGCTTTAACACCCCACTGACATCAATGATAGACCTTCCAGACAGAAAATCAACAAGGAAACAGTGACCTTCAATGGCACATTAGGCTAGACAGACTTAATTAAAATTTTTAGAGTATGGTATTTCACTCCAAAGCAGCAGAATATACATTGTTTTCAACTGCACCTGGGACATTTTCCAGGATAGACCATATGTTAGCGTACAAAACAAGTCTCAATAAATTTAAGAAGATCAAAGTCATACCAACAATCTTCTCTAACCACAGTGGTATAAAACTAGAAAGCAATTACAAGAAAAAAACTGAAAAACACACAAATACATGGAAACTAAATAACATGTTGCTAAATGATAAATTAATTAAGAATGAGATCAAGGAACAAATAAAAAGGTGCCTTGAGGCAAATGAGGATAAAAACACAACAACCCAAAACCTATGGAAACACACCAAAACAACAGCAACAACAGAAGGCTATGTAAGACAAACCAACAGCTAACAACAAACTCAAGGAGAAAAGTGAAAAGCATGTTTTCATGATCAGGATCAATAAAAAGTTGTACACTTGCACCACTTTTATTCAACATAGTACTGGAAGTCCTAACCACAGCAATCACACAAGAAAAAAATTAAAGTGCATCCAAATTGGAAAGAAAAAAGTAAATCTGCCATTACTTTCAGATGTTATAATACTATATATAAAGTACGCTAAAGATTTCACCAAGAAAAACTACTAGAATAAGTGCATTCAGTAAATTAACAGTATATAAAGTAAATATTGAGAAATTGGTTTCATTTTTATACACTAATAATTATTAGAAATAGAAACTATGAAAATATTCCAATCTACAACTGCATCAAAAATAAAATAAAATACATAGGAATAAACTTAACCAAGGATGTAAAAAAAAAAAAACTATACTTAAAAAATTATAAGACATTAAAGAATGAAAATGAAGAAGATACAAATAAAGGTAAGCATCTACCATATCCATGGGTTGGAAGAATTAACATCATTAAAATGTGTATATTATACAAATTCATCTATGGATTCAGTGCAATCCCTATCAAAGTACAAATGGCATTTTTCACAGAACTAGAACAAATAATTCTAAAATTTATATAGAACCACAAAAGACCCTGAAAAGCCACAGCAATCTTGAGAAAAAAGAACAAAGTTGGAGGTATCATACTACCTGATATCAAACTATACTACAAGGCTATATTAATTAAAACAGCATGGTACTGGCATAAAAAGCAGACACAAAGATCAATGGAACAGAATAGAGAGCTCAGAAACAAACCTAAGCCTATGTGGACAATTAATATATGAAAAAGGAGGCAAGAACATACAATGGGTAAGAGAGGCTATTTAATAAATGGTACTGGGAAAACTTGACAGATATATACAAAAATAAAAAATAAAACTAGACCACTTTCTTATACCATATACAAGAATAAACCGGATTAAAGACTTCAATGTAAGTTCCAAACCCATAAAACTTCTAGAAGAAAAGATAGGCAATAAACTCTCTGACATTGTTATTAGTAATATTTATTTTGTATATCCACTCAGAAAAAGGAAACAAAAGAAAAGAAAATCAAATGATGACAAACTGAAACAAAGGGAAAAACCATCAGCAAAATGAAAAGACAGCCTGTTGATAGGCAGAAGATATTTGTCAATGCTACTTCCAAAAAGGGGTTAGTATCCAAAATTTATAAAGAACTCATACAACTTAACACCAAAAAATCCCCCAAATAATACAATTTAAAAAATTGTCAGAGAGCCTGAATAGACACTTCTCCAAAGAGGACGTACAGATGGCCAATAGACGTATGAAAAGGTGCTCAACATCCCTAATCATCAGAGACATGTAAATTAAAACCACAATGAGATATCACCTCACATCTGTAAGAATTGCTGTCATCAATAAATCAACAGACAACAAGTGCTGAGGAGGATGTGAAGAAGAGGAAACCCTTGTTCACTGTTGGTGAAAAATGCAGATCAGTGCAGCCACTGTGGAAAACAGTATGGAAGCTCCTCAAAAAACTAAAAATAGCCCTGGCTGGTGTGGCTCAGTGGATTGAGTGCCGGTCTGTGAACCAAAGGATTGCCAGTTCAATTCCTAGTCAGGACACATGCCTAGGTTGCCAGCTAGTTCCCCAGTGGGGGGCACATGAGAGGCAACCACACATTGATGTTTCTTTCCCTCTTTCCTTCCCTTCCGTTCTCTAAAAATAAATAAATAAATAAATAAATAAATAAATAAATAAATAAATAAATTACTTAAAAAAAATAATACACTATTAAAAAAACCTAAACTAAAAATAGAGCTACTTCATGTCCCAGAAATTCCACTTCTAGGAATATATCTGAAGAAACCTGAAACACTAATTTGAGAAGATACATGGACCCCTATGTTCACTGCAGCACTATTTATAGCCAAGATATGGAAGTAACACAAGTGCCCATCAATAGACAATTGGATAAAGAAGACGTGTTACATTTACACAATGGGATACTACTCAGCCATGAAAAAGAATAATATCTTACTGTTTGCAACAACATGGATGTACCTAGAGTATACTATGCTAAGTGAAATAAGTCAGAGAAAGACAAATATCGTAGGATTTCTATGTGGAACCTAAAGAACAAAATAAATGAACAGCAAAACTGAAACAGACTCATAGATACAGAGAACAAGCCGACAGTCGCCAGAGGGGAGGTGGGTTTGGGGGTTTGGTGAAAAAGGTGAAGGGACTGAGAAGTACATGGTGTTAGTTACAAAATAGTCATTGGGATGTAAAATATAACACAGTGAAAATAGTCAATAATATTGTAATTACTATGCGCAGTTCCTGGTAAGTACTAGAATTATTGTATTTGGGGATAATTTCATAAATTATGTAAATGTCTATCCACATGTTATAAATATTAAGCTAATATAAAATAATATTACATGTTAACTATAACTAAAAAATCAAAGAAGAAAAAGAAAGAATTTTGTTCTGGGTCAGTGATAAAACAAGAAAATTTTTAAAATATATATTTTAAAAAGTTTGTATAATGAAAGAAACTTCAAAATATATATAAATCCCCCCTCAATTTCATCAAAATATAATAATACTAAAAGAAAACCTTTGACAAACTGAAAATACACCCCTTTCCCTCATAGACAATTCTATTTCCTTTCACAAATGATAAGGCTATAACTAATCCAATTTACAAAGAGAGAAATTCAGTTTCAAAAATAATTGAATCTGTGTTATTGCATCTGCAGTACTAGTCTTTGTTTTTTCTGGTAGGTATGAATAGAAATAGGAAAACAAGGAACCAAAATTGAATTTCAGCTAAGACACCTATGAAAGGTTAGTTACAAACTTTAGTTATATATTATCCAACTTCTAACTGCACGAAATACTTTTCAAAGTTGTGGAAAGTTGTTTAGAGTGGTGTCTACAGTGTCTTGGCAAAAATCAAATGCGATGGTGCTATTACCAAACTGCAAATAACTCTCCTTAGATCCTCTGGAAGCATTTCTCTACACAGCATCTGTTCTTGTTCCCAGCTTCACTCCTCAGTGCCACAGCTGGCGTCCGAGTTTAGCATCCTTCATCACATGATCACAAGCACAGAGCTTGGGATGCCAGGGCTTCTCTCCTAGCTTGAGGAGAACACCTCTGAGGATGTGGCACTCCCCTGGTGGCCTGTCCCCATTGTCCATCTTCAGCACCTTCTAGGCAGAGAGCAGACACCCAGAGAGATGTGTACACCTGTCGAGAAAGCTCCGCAGTGAGGTCACATATGCATCTGAGCAGCATTTGCAAGACGTTGATGCTGGACAGTGCAGAATTTATCCTTACTTCCCTCCTACTTAAAAGGCTCCCATTTGTTCAGGATACAATATGCCTCGATTAAAAGCTATAATCTACAGTAGATCATTTTTTCAATTAGAGATAAGTGAACACTTATGTACTTTGTGATACTGGTAGGGGTTTTAGGGAAATTTCTTTTAAAAAATTTAACTGATACACACCCTTTTCCCTTTCCTCCTCCTCCTGCTCTCCTGACACTCAGGGCCATCCTGGGAGCAAACCAGAGGTGACAAGTGTGGCATGTGCAGGGTGGCTGCACGAGAGGCAGCATCCCAAGCACAGCCCCAGGCAACCTGTCCCTGGACTACTTGGTATGCTGCACAAGTTAAGAAAAACACTCTCTGTGTAGCAAAATGTTATTTGACCTCTGTTACAGTAGCTGAACACACTCCTAGCTGCTACAGTAGGTACAATCTATCCTACTTAATTATATAATACCAGCAAGTGCCCATCATATTTGAGCGAGATAAGTACAATCTTTTTTCTAAATTATAAGAGGATGAAAATGCTACACTTTATCCTATTTTATTCCTCATTTTTATAGACAAACTTAGAAGCAGCACAATCATCAAGGATCACAGCCATTAGAAATAAGAAAAGAAGATAAACTTTTAAAATATATTTATATTAGGTATCATTTAGAGATTTAAATTTAACAGTTAATAAATCATATATACAGTAATTAAAATAAGATACATGATATTTGAACTATTAAACAAACATAATTTAAATAAAAGGAAGCTCTGTTAAATTTAAATAAAAGAATGTTACAACTTAAAAACTAGAAAGCTAATAATTGAATAGACATCGCTTGAATGTGAAATTTAAGGAGAGAAAGAGCAACTATGTTGTTGCAGAGTGGTCAGGTTTTGTAAAACCTGGATGTTCTCATAGAATCCATGGGGCCGAAGTCTCAGTTCCATCCACTCTCATCACTTTATCAATCTATAAGTAGATTGATAATAGAGAGATACAGGATAGACAGGTAGACGGCTAGATAGATAGACAGACAGATAGATGATAGGTAGATAATAGAAAGAAAAACAGGCAGCTAGATGATAGATGAATGGATGGATGGACAAGTAGAGCTAATATAAACTAGTACAAAATAGGGACAGATAGACAGAACAGGTCAGTCATTGTGGCACAGACTCCTCAGGCGGCCTTCATGGCTCTCAGTGAAGTGCTTCCAGCACCTCTCCCCAGCTCCTGTCTCCCCACCTCCTTATCCCCAAACCCTACAATCAGACCAGCACAAAGCTAGAAGGACATGGCCACAGATGGAGGAGCAGCACCACAGCCTCCCAGGAAGAGCAGAAAGGGATGAAAAGCATGTTCCCACTTTGCATACTGAGTGCAAAATGTCGTGAAAGACAGTAAACGTGGGAAATGCAGTGCTTGGTAACATGCAATGATCAAGACAGGGTTATCTGTTGACTGGGCTATGTTGAATGCGGTTTCACTTTGATGAACGTGTATCTGTAGATGGCTTGGGATTACTAACACTCTAGGAGTCTGTTCATTTGTATGCTACAGATTGACTCAGAATTACCAGGAATTCTTTATGTTCCTTGTAAAAATGCTAACATGGGCCTAGATCCTAGATGTGGGGGCTCTTCTGATCTCACCTGTTCATACTTTTCGCTAATTATGTTCATTACGTATTTCAGTAAGACAGTAGAAAACCAAATAAAATGCAGGTTTATGTGCAAGAAAAGTAATTAAATAGGTAGGAAGCTCAGAAAGGCAAGAGGTGCTCCTCTCTCCTTCTCCCCAGTCTGTGGAATTAGATGTGGGATAAATAACTGTAAAATACGAGTAACAGTATAAAATACTGACTAATTTTAATATTCTTCATAAGCGTTTATAAGCTACCCCTTGACATCAAAAATTAGAAGCGGAAATTTAGCCAGTGCATCGTGAATGTGGTGTATGCACAAAACGACCGAGAGACGTGTGTCCTGGGCCTCCGTTCGAACAGAAGGCGTGGCCGGGCACCGCAACAGGGGGTGGCGGTGCACAGGTTTCAGGTCACAAACAGGTTTAAGCTAGTGGGTCAGACCATTTTTTTATCACTCGGAACTACGAATTCAGCAGAAACATACCTGTGCTGTGGAAGAGGAAGGGCTCAGAAAAGGAAGCAAGTTGGCCACGGCCACAGAGTAGAGCTCAGACTTCAGCAGAATCGATTTGAGTCCACGCTGGTGGTGGATGTTGAATTCCTTCCTCAGATGACAAGTGGGTGTGGTGGTGTCGCTGGGGTGGTTGACTGGAAACAAGCACACGTAGACCCTTCAAGCAAGCCGCACTGACTTTCAAGTTTGCCCACCATGAATCAAGTGGGATAAAGCAGCATTTTAGTATTGCTACTTGTTACAAACAAATTACAATGATTTCTATTGAATTGGAATACATTTACTTGCATCCTGGACAATAAGATATCAGTTAACTAAATTTATATAGTTACTAAGTAACAGATGAAATGCAACCCACCTCAGTGATTCTAAACAATGGATAAATGCCCCCAGTTTTTAAGTGGAAGATGTTCAATATCGTTGTATGCTAAGGTCTTTGTGCTTGGGGTACATTATGATAGGAAATATTAACTTTTAACTGAAATTGTCTGCCTTCCCTCATTCTTCTGGCATGATATGGCATTTTCTCCTCATGTGAGAAAACTTATGTATGTGCACAAAAAAATATAAAGACTAATTAGCTCATACAAATTACTCCTTAACCCTAGAAACACTTTAAGATCAAATGATAAAAAGTCATCTAATCATTTTGTCGATGATAAAACCTAACAATACTTTTGTCTGTAGCATTCACAACTATAAGAAACTATTAAAGTAATGATGTCTTCAAGTTGGACATCTTTCCTTATTTCTGTTATAATATGTATAATCTTAGGGTTCAAAAGATCCATACTACTAAATTTATAACTCTTCTTTTAACTTTAGAAATGGTCCAACACTGAAATCAAAACAATGTCTCTTTAATTACACAGTCTCTTTACCAAATTCTATGCTTATTTAGGGAGAAATATTCATACAGCTTCTTTGAAAGTCACAAATCTCACAAAGATATGCCTCACTTAGGAAAAAAAAATCATTTTCAAAAACGCCCACATAAACAAAAAAGTAACATGTACGTATATTCATGCCCAAGTCCAAGCAGCCTCTTAATTATGTGCAAATAGGCAGCTCAGGACAAATCAATAGTGGAAAACACCTTTAACGTGTCTTGGCCCGCGGATCTTAGTTGCACAGGTGAACCATTAGTATGCTGGCAGGAGAGAACAAATAACCAGTGCGGCAGAGTTGGCGGCTGCTTTGAACTTGTACATTTGGCTTTTACAGACTGCTAATCTCAGATAAAACTTCCTCAAGAATATGCCCCTTTTGTTTGCTTTATTTTCTTGTTTTCTTTTTTTTAAAGATTTTGTTTATTTATTTTTAGAGAGAGGGGAGGGGAGGGAGAGAGGGAGAGAAACATCAATGTGTGGTTGCCTCTCGTGTGCCCGAAACTGGGGACCTGGCCTGCAACCCAGGCATGTGCCCTGACTGGGAATTGAACCAGTGACCCTTTGGTTCACAGGCCAGCACTCAGTCCTCTGAGCCACACCAGCCAGGGCCTTTTCTTATTTTTTTTTAAAGAAAACTATTGAATTTTCCTCATATTTAAATCTTTAGTTTCATCCTTGGTTAGATTTTTATTTTCATGTAGAGTACATGGCATTTGTTTTCTAGGAACATATGCCTATTTTTATATTAAAACTTATAACTTAAAAGTTCAATTGTCTTAAGAAGCTGGTTTACGTCTAGCCTTGCAGAGTTTGTTTCTCTGCAGAGGAACTAGTAACTTAGAATTTCCCTTCTTTACAAAACCAGAAGAGTCTGCGTCCACTGTCACTGTCACTGTTTGGACTTTGCTTGCCCAGGCCCAAAGAGGGGGTTTCTCTTGGGGTACAAATGACCCTAAATAGTAAATTATGCACTTTTAAAACTGCCTGAACTCTTTCATGACACAAGGATACCATTTCAGAAATGGCTGTTGCACTTAAAATGGGTACATCCTTGGCCAGGTGGCTCAGTTGGTTGGAGCATTGTCCCATCCACCAAAAGGTTGTGGGTTCAATCCTCCATCAGGGCGCATACCTAGGGTATGGGTTCAGTCCTGGTTAGGGCACATACAGGAGGCAGCTGAGCAATGTTTGTCTCTCACATCGATGTTTCTCTATCCCTCTCTCCCTCTTCCTTCCTCCCTAAAAATCAATAAACATATCCTCCAGTGAAGATAAAAATCATAATAATTAAAAACTAAAAGACTAAAATGAATACATACTGGGTGTGTCTGCTGAGTTAACAACTGCAAGCTCACACACCAACAGTAACCTCCCAGTCTCCAGCTCTCGTGGCCTGTTGGTGCATCATCACCATCCGCCCCTGGTGATTATCCTTCCTTGGCCGTGTCGCCAGGGCTCTCTCTAAAACACAGCTTCAGCCATGATAGTCATTCTTGTCCTTTCTTACATTCCCTGAACAGCAAGCCATGCCCAGTTCTTTCCACCACCTTTTATCTCCTTCATAT
Source organism: Tonatia bakeri (assembly GCA_004024845.1). Classification (NCBI taxonomy): domain Eukaryota; kingdom Metazoa; phylum Chordata; class Mammalia; order Chiroptera; family Phyllostomidae; genus Tonatia; species Tonatia bakeri. Next base: position 213,159 of record PVIA01001329.1, on the reverse strand, counting down.
CCAGCTCTCTGAAGTCTTTCCCTCCCAGCAGCCGTGACCATACCCTCCTCATGGGCAGCGTCAGGAGCTGTATGCCCAAGCTATTCTGTCTCCTCCACCCCCTGACACTCCCCGGGCCTCATTCCAGCTGCCTGCAAGTGTGCTGGTCAGGGTGTCCCATCCTCAGCCCAGACCCCGATGTCTTCCCCATCAGGGGCAGATGCCTAATAGTGTTGTCCCTATCTCTTCCCATGCTTCAGACCAAATGACTCACTGGTCATTTCTTAAACAGCTTATTCATTCATTTGAAATTTTTTGTCCATTCTGTTCTCTCTGGCTAAAATTGTAAAAATGATTTGGCACAAAATGTTTCTATTCAGGGCTTTGTAATTGTGTAGAGGTTCATTTGAAACACTCTCAAGCTCCCACAGCCCCTAGCTTTCATTATGGATATTTATGTCAGGATGTACTTTCTGACCCACATCCTAAGTTTCTTGTGTGCAGAAAATGTCAAGTTGTGCAGCGCCTGAGTAAGGTGCTCAGGAGATAGTTGTTCAAGGGCTGTGTAACCGCCCGTCGTCAACACTGAGCGGTGAACTCAGGACCCCTGGAGCTGAAGGGGCTGTCCTGGGTTTGGAAAACAGAGCGATGCAGCACCGTGTCAGAAAGGGAAGGTGCTAGTGAGAACTTTGAGACGTGCGTGTGCTTAGAAAGATCTGTGACATGGAAACGGAGCATGTACTTATTGAGATAACTTGTCTATTTAAAATTGAAAACCATGATTTCTGCATTTCAAATAGCTTAATTTATTGTGAAACTGTAGACTTTTATTACATTAATATATTTGGGAAAAGAAAACCTGATAATACATGAAAAGATGCTTCTCTTACATACTATTTAGTTTCAAATACCACAGCTTTGTCTAGCAATGTAATGCTATTATCTACATGCCCCAGCAACTGGTTTAATGTTTTATATTGTAGAAATGTAGAGGACCCTAATTTTCTCTAGCATTTTACATGTGTATCTAAAAGTATTTCAGTCAAATTATTAAATATTAAAAAACTGGAGTAACATCACTTGAATATAGCACACAAAGTTCAAATACCTTTGGCAATATCTTAATCCACCATTTTTCACACTAAGAAGGAAAACTTTAGGTTGAAAAATAAATTTTGTCTAAAAATTGTAATAGTGGTATAGATTTAAGAGATGGGAACTGGATGATTACACTCATTCCCATAAATGCTGTTTTATACAGTATCCTCTGTTATTGTCAGATCCCAATTACATATCCCATAATACAGTGTCAATCAGAATTCTGCTTTTTGAGTCACAGTGGTATTTTGATATTTTAGGTACCCTGTTTTTTCTACAAACTAATATTTTTCAAAAAGTCTCCATGACTTATTTTTACATTTTGTTTATCTCAAGAACAATAGCAGGTTCAAAGTTCCCATGGGAGAAGAATTCCAAGGAACCTGTGACCTTCCCCCTTTGCTGTCTCTTAATTTATAGCAAAGAAACCCCTGAGCAACTTCCTCTTGAGAAAAGATAATATAAAGAATAAGTGACACATAGTCCCTATAACCCAAGAATTAAGTCTCTTTAACTGGTGTGCCTGTTAGGGTAAGAAGCTCCCAGCCCTGAGGGAGATTGAGACCCACATCCCTTCACATCCCCTGTGGAAGAGGGACACTGGCTGCTGGCCCAGGTCAACTCCAGAGACACCTCTTGTTCTGGGCACATGGTACTGAGGTGGGCTGGGGCATGACAAAATTCCCAGAACAATTACTTCCAGTGGAAATCTTTGGGGGGATGTTCCTTTGAGGGTCACTACTTTGGGGATCAATCCCTCCTCTCAGCTCTTTTGTAATCCTCCTTTCCTTCTTTGCATTTGTGTTTTGGATTGCATCTGCTTCTTCCCCTATCTGGTCTGATAAGGGAGGTACCTTTTCCTGCCTGATGATGCACAGTGCTCCTCACCTCAGAGCACCAAGTGGGACCTGGGGGAGGGCCATGGAGAGAGAAGGCCAAGGAGAAAGAAGACAAGAGGAAGCATAAGTTTGTGTCTAGTCCAGACAGTGGAAATTTCTCATACTCACATGTAGTCTGTTTCACTCCCACAAGGTAGGTTTCATAAAAATTGGAGGCCAAAGCCCAAGACAGTAGTATTTGGTTAATTTTATCCTAGAGTTTCCCCTCTGCCCAACTCACTCAAAAATGTGAGAGAAATCAGCTAGCTGACTGGGACAAGGCACTCAGAATCCTGCATCTGTCTTTAGAGGCTCCACTAAAAGAAAGATAAAGACCAAAGATTCAGGTCATTTATTCATGGGAGACCAGAGCAAAGGAAGAAAGGGCCTCTGAGGATGAGAGATATGTGGAGACCTCAGGCTTAGTCTGGATGCCCCTGGTGAAGGGACAGAAAATCCCTAATGACAAATCTACCTGGGACCTGGTACAGAGAGGGCTTCAGAAAGAACACAGAAGGCTGAGATGCCATCCAATTCCTTCTGAGAAGCACAGGCAGAGGTTGCTAACAGTCATTTTTATCAAGTAGAATGAACGACCTGAGTCCTAACAGAAGTGATCCAGACAGCACGGATGTGCTATTCACTGGTGAGATGGCCCGGACTGGTCAACCCCCGGTCATGCCATTCTTAGGCAGTACCGCTCTCAGAGCTGGGCAAGTGGGGTTTGTTTTCTAACCTAAAAAAAAAAAAAAAAAAAGCCCTGCTCATTTAATAAAAACTATCTTTTTTTAGTTGAAAAAATTCCTACATTTTATATGAAAAATTATACCTCTGTGCAATCATTAATTTATACCAGAATGAAATATAAACCATCTTCTTCTAAGCATTTTTAAAATATAAAGACCCATCATATTTCCTGAACAGCACTGATTAGGTAGGCATCCATTTGGAAGAGGGAAAAGAAATTATAGCACAAAACCATCACGGTATTTGCTTGACAGCTATAAGACAGCAGTGGGAAAAAGTAGGTTTACCGTTGTCATACAAATAAATGATATAATAATTGATAAATAGTGATACAAGAATGAACTGTGCTTTCTGTAGTCATAACTATAAACCTACTTTCGCCCACCTTTGTAGGTCTGCCTTCTTTCCCTAGTGCTAATCCTTTCCTCTGGTCCAATTAACCTTTCATGCTAAACTTGCTTTGGGATTCGTTGGGTTAAGACTAGCAAAGCTCACGTTACTTCAGCGTCTCGCTTTTGCTTATTAACCAGCATAGACATCTAATTTGTTTTCCTAAATCATTCTCCCTCCAGAAAACTCAGCCTTTGAAACAATTAATGAAGCAAAGAAATGGTAATAGAATAATATCTTATAGTTATACCAAAATTTTAGCCATAGAATGCAATGGAGAGTTTCTACTATAATTCATGTTTGAAGATCCAACCCTGTTTTCTAAGAACATTATTATTATCTTTATAAGTAAAAGACGTACTCTTGACACTAAAATGCATGCAATTGACCTTCTCCCATAAAAGATAATTTGTTTAATGCTTAGAATAAAGACAGGGAGGAATTAGTTTCACTTCAGATAACTGTCCCACATGGCACTGACCTGATAACTTGGCCACTGAAAGCCACAGGTCTGGGCTATTAACAATTAACCAGGGGAGTGCAGCAGTGAAGGTGATAACAATGGCCTGGTTTAATAACAGAGTTCACAGGTGAGCAGGGAAGTGTAAGTGGCTTGGGGCTTAGGATGTGTTCTAAATAAGCCCTAATATACACGTGCACACAAAAATCAGTGTTCACGATCTTTATTCTAATATTTACATGAAACTTTATTATTCTCTGACAGGATCAGTCATGAGGAAGTTTGCTTTGCATGCTTGGATTTTATAAAATAATATCATCCAACTTCCTTATGTGAACTAAAGCAAGTCTTTGTGAAGTGACTTCAGGAACACTGTCTTCATATTTGATCTTCAATACATTTGCTCTTCAGAAGATTTTATGTTCTAACAATCAGTTGTTTTTATTTTGCATTCCACAAGTATTCAATTAAACATTTTAAACCATCTTAAGTAGCTGTTCTTCTAACCATTACAGTGAAATGGGAAAATCATAAATATTGCAAGGTTTGTTCAATGAGCAAATAGCATGGCCCAACCTGACACTTCCTTCTCGCTCTCTCTCTTTTTTTTATTGGCCTGACTTACTCAATCATCCGGATTTTGATCAACACAATATTTTAAACTATAGAGTTGATTTTTCACTGCAGAAAATATAAATGAGAAAAAAAAAACTATCTGCAGTTTGAGAAATAAAAGCAGGACAGCCTTCCAGAGACGCGCATGAACAAACAGGCAGGGACCCTGATTCCAGATGACTTACCGGCACTCAGAGCTCTGTGTGCTCGGCTCACTGAGGATTTGCAGGGTTCAAGAGAAGACAGGTAAACAAAGACATCTGCTGGTACCCCAAACACGTCTTGAAATGCTGGCTTAAGCAGCTCTCTGTGCTGCAAGGTTTTTTTAAAGTATTAATATGCTTTGGGTTCTTTGTTTATCTCCAAGTAGTGGACAGAGTAAGCAGAATCCTATAGTGTATGTCTAATCAAACTGTTTTTGACTGAATTACTATTACTATCTTCAGGAAGACTAGTGCCCCCCACACACAGTTGGAGAATGCAGGGCTGCAGATCTGTGTTTGGGAGTAACCAACATTCACGTGGTCTCCTTGAAATCACACGAGACTGACACAGACACAAGACAGACAAGAACAGAATTAAGCAGGAGAACACTACCACGGGTCCCAGGACAGGCGGAGGGTCACCCTGAGTTTATTGTGCCTGACAGACTCAGAGAAACTTCAAGCGAGAAGGAAGAATGGAGACCATACAGTTCAGCCTTTTCACTTCCTAGATAGGCAGTTCAGGACTGGAGATATACATGAATTATTTAAAGTTACACAGCTCATTTACCAGTAGCTCACTCAAAATCAAGAGAGAACATAAATTGGCCTAAGCTTGCCCTGAACAAAAGCAGCAACTTCTGGTCAAAAGACATTAAAGTATGTTTAAAAAATAATCTAACATAGGAGATGGAGGAGTTGACTGGGCCCCTTCCTCCTTTCATGTAACTTTTCACAGTGAGGAAGGAATGCTCTGAATTGGCCAAGTGGACCAAACTCTTGCTGGGAGTAACCCCACAGTGATGCAGCTCATGACCACAGTGAGAGAAAAAGAGAAAATCCCTATGGTTTGTGGTTTTATGGGACCTTCTATTGTTTCAACCAAAATGTTAAATATAGAAGCAAATAGAATAATTTGTTTTTATTCCTCTCAACTGCCTGACAATTCCAGGCACCTGACATAGGTGGGCTGTTGTTTCTCTTTGGCAAAGGACTCCCTGTATTGATGCAAAATGGCTCGGAGTGATATGATCCAACTCCAGCAGTATATCACACACACTCTTATATTAAAAACAACAACCACGGAAATGATTGGAAACTTAGTATGTCCTTAGCACAATCACGGCCGTGGCCCTGTGGCCATCCCATTCCCGTCTGCCCTTGTGTTTGTTCAGGAAATCAGCCCCTGCACCTGGGCTGCTCCACAGATGCACCTGGGATCTGGTCTCAGATCTATCTAATTAAATGTAAATATTATTACAAATTAGATGCTGATGGAACAAGATGCCGTTTTCCGCCCTTGCCTACTTCTTTATTTCCTAGAGCAGGTGCCATGGTAGATATCATGTATAAATGCCTATAACATGGGAATAACATCAGTGTCTCCCTCACAGTCTTGCTGAGCAGCTTAAGTGAGATAATACATGAGACCACTCTGTGTAGAGCACGACTTGCACAGTATGGACTTTTATGATCACTAGTGTTAAGATCATTATTTTAAAAAATGGCTCCCAGCCCTGTAATGAATATCAAAGAGTCTGAACATTTATTTACAAAGCATAGGGTCACAATTTTTAGCACGTAATAATTCTTCAAAAATATTTGTTGAATTAAATATAAAATCAATATTGGATCGCTGGAGCACAGTAGATATGAATAGAGAATAAACGATGAGTCAGAGCCTCGTGAAATTAATGCGGAAAGTGCGTATTAAGGTAATTTTTTTAAAAGTGAGAGGCCCAGAGTGACAATTTAATGGAGGAGATAACATGTGAAAAATAGCACAAACCCTAAACGGCAGGTGTAATTATGGGTCATGAACTACGATCATATGTGAGTAAGGGCTCAGGCAGGAGCTGCAGCAACGCGGTCAGGGCGGGCGGATGGGCACCCGTCGGGGAGTACAATGGTGGGGCAGGAGGCGGTTCCGGGAGGGCAGGGCCGCTCTGTTCCTCCAAAGGGTCCCCGAAGGCCAGGGTAGCCCTGCCTTGAAGCTCGTCACTTCTACAGTCTAAGCTCGCCATCCAGGCCACAATTACACATCTAATTCCTTAGCAGCCACACTTGCACGTCCAAGACTGAACTCCTGTTTCCTGCACCCAAAACCTCGGCTCCTGAGTCTCCCATCTCAGGACAGACACTGCTTCAGCCCCTCCTTTAGTCACATGCTTGGAATCCTTTTTAACTCCTTTGTGTCACGCATCCTTCAAACTGAAACCATCAGCAAATTCTGTCAGCTTTCCTACCAAAATAGGTCCTGAAACCACGAATTCGCCATCTCGCCGTTTCTATACTACAGTTCGAGTCAAACCCACAAATGGCAACAGCGTCTCACCGGGTCTCCACACTCCCTCTCCTGCACTTGACGTGTGGGGGCGGGCCAGGCATCTATTGATTGCAGCTGGGGGGGTCAGCTTGTCCAGGCCTAACCCAGGAGGCAGCTGGGACACTTCTTCCAAAACAGCCAGAGCTGACGCTCCTCTCCCACCATAGCCCTACGATCACACTTAGAATCAAGTGCAGACTTCATCCCATGGCTCCTAAACCATGGCATAACCTTGCCCTTGACCTCCGCCCTAACCTCAATTTACTGCAACTCTGCGCTCAGGACCCTGCTCTCCAGGCACCAGGAGCAGCAGCGCATGCGCACTTGGGCCCCTGCTCTCCTAGTCTCACATACCTTTCTGCAAGGAATCAGAAAGGTGCTTCTTTCCAATCTCTGCTCTGTCAGCGCTCCAGATAAGTCTTCCCTGATGTGCCATCTAAATATTACCCTTACACATTTGTTCCTTCGCCGGGTTTCCTTTTCTCCATCGCAAGCATCCCTAGAGGCCTCATTGTACCTAGAATCTGTGCATTTCCAGCAGCAGCCAACACCCCCCTCCCCCCCACCCCCGGCCCCTGCCACTATCAACTAAGAGCCATACTATTCCTGTTACTACGGTGTTCCTAGAACCAGGGTCTGGAATACAACCGACACTCAGTAAATGTTTGCCTAGAACACTTTAAGCCCTCAGAACCCGATTTTCTATTCAAGAGAATTTGTGTTTGATAGTTTGGATTTTTACATGTTATCATCGTTTGAAGAGGAAGCAGGCTAACTGGAAGTCTACAACTTTTCATCTGCCCTGCAACCTGTCACCTGCCCAGCAGTGCTGTCTAAGAGGCTCAAAGCAAAGTTTTCTCCACATTAACCCGAGGCCTGTCCCAGCTCATGGGCCTGGCTGCGGTCAGTAGATGCACGATCAGCCCCCACAGAACACTTGGTCTGGAAGAATGAGCAAAACCCATTGTGTTCATCTCTTGAGATTTTAGAATTAGGAAACTGTGAGGTTGGAATAATTAGCTGAGCTGAATGACCTTAAGAGGTGGAGTGGGGGGCAGCCATTCTGGGTCATTTGCAAAAGACAAAGAGCAGAACAGGCAAAGGCCCAGTGAGAGCTTGTGGAAAAGTCCTCCAAGGGACGCAGGTAAGAGGACACCTCCCTAATTCCGCTCCAACCTGTGTAGACCTTGAAAATTAACCCCCTCTTTCTTTGGGCATTTGGGGGTGCAGTTTTCTTTGAACTCAAGAGGACCGTGACATAATCTTCCTAATTATAGACTGAGGCCTGCGGGAGGTACAGTGTCGTCCAGAGCTGCCTTTAGCTTCCAGTCAGGGCAATGACAGCTTAAGTGACAGAGTTTGATTATGGTCATTGAAGCTCATGAAGCTTTGTGTTTATTCAGTCACACAGGCACGGCCCTAACCGCTCCCTGTACCTGAAATTAGATGTTGTAAAAACTCAGGGTCAGGCAGAAGTAAGAAGTAATGCCTGCCTGAGTGTGGTTGGTAGGGTACCTCCATGTTTTGCACAAGTTGGAGAGCAATTTGAACATTTCATCTGAGATGTCAAGTGGTGTGCTTGAGTGTGATATTGTTATGTTACAGAATTGTATGTTTATGATTTTGTAATGAAATATTTTGTAATAAAAAGGGGGCATTATTTGTGCTGGACTAGGTATAATAAAATCAGCTGCCAATAAGGGGTCCAGGAATGAATGTCTGAATTGGAATCTCTCAGGCTGCTTGCTGTCTTAAACCATACTTCCCAAGGTTAGCTTTCAATTAGCAAAGCAAAATATAGATTTGAAGCAATTATGTGGATAATTCAAGCAAAAACATTGCTTTGATTTGCATTACCTGAATAATTGACAGTTAACGATCTCTTCAAATTGACTTCCCAGCAAGTCAAGTGTCCAGGTAACAGAGACATGGCGTGGTGGGAGCTTAGATTATCAGACAATTTCACACTTGCTCTACTCCACTTTGTCGACCTGCAATGATGTAGAAAACTTTAGAAGAGAAATGACCTGATGTAGCCGAGGCCTGATGTCTTGGTGGGAGTGGAAAAAGCCCAGGACCGATATCACAGAGACTTTGTGAGGGACACCAGTTGTGTGGAGCAGCAGAGGTGACTCAGAGTAGGAGGCAGGCGGGCTCACTGTGAGGCAGCTGGGGGAGGAAGGGGCTAGGGAAAGGAAGGAGGAGTTCTGATGATGAGAAATTCTCACAAATGGGAGCTCAAAAGCCCAGAGTCACTATGCAGTCAGTTTCATTGATGAATAAATAGCAGAATAAAGCATTTTAGGAATGTTTAGGAATATTAAGTCTAAAATGGTAACATTCTAGTGCATTATACATGGAGTAATTTTAGTCAAATTACATCCAACAAAGTGAAAGGACAAAGAGGTACTCTCCACTAATGTTTTATTTTTAGGCTTTTTTTAAAGTGTGATTTCCTCAATTAAGAGAATGCTATATACAGCATGGGGGGAAATGTGCCCTTGTAAACACAGCCTGCTTGCTCAGTCAACACTGACCACATTTCCAGAACTGAGGGCATTCATGAAGTACTGACTCTATATCTATATTGCTCTAAATCCATCTGCCAGTAAAATAATTTCTGCTGAAAAGCTGTCCAGTGAGAAATTGGACATTTACATTATGAAGGTTATTGCCAAATTATAGTTTAAGATGTATTGATTTATCACATCCATTCACAACTTTTATTACAGACCTACAATGTGAAAGGCAATGTGTTCATGCATATTAGCTCAGGCACCACAGAGCCAGCCATATATCATCACTGAATCTCGTTACAGGCTGCTTTACTTTCTGCTCCCAAAGCTGTAGCTTCTCTATTAAAATAAAGTAGAATTCAAAACGTGACAGCAATATAAAGGAAACCAGTGACAGCCCTGTTAGTCCAGGCTTTGTTAAATAATCATATTTTCTCTTCTATACAATTAATATGTTGCTATATAAGAATGTGAAGGTTTTTCCTTCTGCTAAAATGTCTGACTCTGTCTTGTCATTATTACTAAATCCATAATATACTTTGTGTGTTATCAGTGGTGGCAATTACTAGTTATAATGCTGCCTAAGCCTTTTCTCTTACATTTGATGAGTTAAATGAATCTACCAGACCATATTGGCAAAAGATCTGGTTTTGTGAAAGAATGACTCTGTAAAAAAAAATCTGAAATATTTGGTTAAAAGAGCACTTTGTTTTGATTTGTAAGAATCATTTCTGCTTTTATTTCTACACACATTTAAATTATTATATACATGGAGATGTGCCAAATTACTTATATCTACATATAATGTAGGCCCGTTTCTTCCTCTTGAATTGATTGATCTAAATTACCAATGTCCCTTAGCTATAATTTTAGAACATGTAGGTTCATATTCGAGGGCTCAGTGTTTGTGACTTACTGTCCAGTCAATGCATTAGGTCAGTTTCTGACACTATTTGGACACAAATCACCCAAGGTCATGTGGACTGTGGTAAAAGACAGGTGAAAGACCTTCGAAGAGCAAATCAGGAGGTGTGGCACAGCTTGGAGAGAGTAGAAATCATTGATATGTCATGTTAGGTGAGGGATCAGCCCCAGAAGCCACACTGATCTAGGTGAACAGCATGTGTCTGTCCAGATGTCTGCCTTGATCACTTTCCTCCTGTTTTGTTCAAGAAACACAAACCTTCAGGCCGGCGGATCCCAGGAAAGAAGTCCAATGGGCTGTGGGAACTACTCTGTGGTTCAGTTACCGATAGCATAAGAGCAATTACATTCAATTAGATGTGCCACTAAATGGCGGTTTTTATTGGCTCGTTTACAAAGACTGTGTGTGTGTATTTCTCTTTGTCCATTTCTTATGTAGTCACACTCTGTAGGGGGTACTTTCATGGGCCCTCAGAATTTTTGCTGCACTGTGTCAACATTTTCACGGTGAGGCCATGCAGAAGGGTTTATCAGAAAGGTGTCCCATTTGCTTTTGGTTCAGTTTGGCTCTGGCTAGATGCACATTTGTTCTTAGATTTCTTTTTTAACTGTTATGTATATTGGAGGGGAAGTTGAATGATGTTTTATTTATTTTAATTTGTCTTTTTTTCATGAAGAGAGACAAAAGGATGAATGTTTTTGAGAATAATCTTGTTTTAGTTACTGATTTCTACAAGCAAAAGTGTTTTCATATATTTGAATAATTTCTTTTGTAATACAGACTATTTTACTTTGAAATAAGATGCTCTGTACACTTGACTATTTGCCAGAGTGAGTTTCCGCCCTGGAGGTGCTCCAGAGCTCCAGTACTATCTGCAAAAGTGAGTCGCAAAAACACTTTCATAACCTAATGAATTCTTGCAACTATTTGAATATTACCCTTCTTCTTCCTAAATTTTTCATTGAAAAAATATCATATGACAATCTGATAAAGGTAAACTAAACTTTGGATTTTATATCTTAGATCTATAGTGGATAGTACATTTGTTTTTATTTATGAACAATCTTTCTTTTCCTTTCTTTTCCTTGTTAAATGTTACCTGAGTATATGCTGTGTGCAAGGCTATGGCCTGGTAACTAAAGTACATGATGTATATAATATAGAGTCACAAACTTCACTGAACATGCCATCTATTATTAAAGATAAACTATAGTCATAAACACTTTGCTTTCCAACCTAAAAAATAATGTACAATCCTAATACTGATGAGGAAAAGGTAACTTCTTTTTAAAAATGATTTTATTTATTTATTTCTAGAGAGAGGGGAAGGTAGGAAGAGAGGGAGAGAAACATCAATGTGTGGTTGCCTCTCTTGTGCCCAGTACCAGGGACCTGGCCTGCAACCCAGGGAATAGAACTGGCAACCCTTTGGTTCACAGGCCTGAGCTCAATCCACTGAGCTACACCAGTAAAAGATAATTTCTCAACTGAAGATCTGAAAAAAACTCCAGAGCTGTGGGAGTTGAGTTGGAGGGTGTTTGGGACATCTGCATGAGAGATTCAAGGCTGGGAATCCACAGAGCATGACCAAAGTGAGGGAGACACAGGATGCACTAACTCACCAGGAAGCCACCTATTTGATGAACCCACAGAGAAAATGCTGTAACAGACACCTCAAAGGCGAACCAAGATCCAATACCAGTAGGTTTTGAGTATCCATCTGCAGGGGTGGTGTGTACTTAGTAGGTAATGGGGAATCACTGCTGGCATTTTAGTAAAAACTAATAATAACAAATAAATATCTGTTTGCAAAAGATGAATCTGATGGTCAGAATAGGATGAATCAAACTATAAAAACAATGCTGTGAATAATATATTACTATTGTTATTACTGTCACACTTAGAGGAGGACATTGTCGTTTCCTTCCTCTGTCTGCAGAAAAGAGCAAGTCACAGGAGGAGAGCAATGCCGAGTGCACTCAGAGGAGTCAACCAATGGCAGCCTGAAAGGAGAGGATATTGCATTATAACATGTGAAGGGGCTGTATGCTAGGTGTTCTTTCTAGGTAGAAAATCCAATGGAAACTAACTTAGAGAAAAATATATTAGATCGTATAACTGAAAATTCACCGTGTGTTGAGGCCTAGTTCCCCTCATTCTTTCAGCTTTGTTCTGGTCTATATACTGCTTCTATTCTCAAGGACAGTGTGATTCTAGAACACCTGAGTATAGTTCCAGGCTCACGTCCTCTCACCCAAAGCTGGTGGAAAGGAGCAGCTTCTCTTTCCAACCCTTGATGACAGCACCAGACCCTGATTCACACAGGCCTCTCTGGGTCAGCGTCCCTCTCATAAACATGGACTAAAACTGGTGGTTAGCCCCAAGCCTCCTACTCACCTGAAACCAAGGGTGACACCAGCTCCACCCAAAAAGCTATGATGACAAACTGGAAGACGTGGCTTCCCAGAGGAAGACTGAGCTATTTACTAAGGGAAAGGTAAATGGATACCAGGTTGATAAAATAAAAACCTGTGTCTATAAGGAACCACCCCCATGCAAATAAGGAGAGTGGGACAAAGAGGCCAGTGGAGGTACGTGACAGACCTGAGGGGCCTGTTAGAGGGAGAGGGTGGATGGCAGTGGGGTAATAACTGTGTGTAATGTAGGAAACACAGGTATTAAGGTGGATGCCTTGGGTAGGTTTGTGAAAGCCTACATATCTACGTTTCACATGTAATTTTTTAAAAAATCCAGACAATATGGGATAACATGACATGAGTTACTCAGGTCACACAACTCCCAGGAGTTGGAGGGTAAATCACATCTTGGCACTCATTCAGGATCCAAGATTCCATTTGGTATTCAACACTCACAACAGACCAGGCAACATTCAAGGTCTTGGAGTCTGGCAGTGAACTTGAGAGTCCCAGGGAGGCAGAAAATGAACAAAGAAAGATGAATGTATTGCATGCATGGTAGTGGTGAGCAGGGTGCTTGGGAGAGCAAGAACAGCAGTCTTGGTAGAAGGGAGTGGGGGTGGGAAGGGCGACAGCAGAGGAGCTGGCTGGGCAGGCAGCTTCCCGGGCTTTGGTGGAAAGCTTGCATGTTCCTCTGCATGTGACAATAAGGCACAGAGGGCCTCTACGGTCCATTTTCTGGGTGTGCAAGAGGCTGGAAGTCAGGAGAAAAGCCCACAGCAGCTGGAACCACAGTTAGAGGAAGGGGTGGGAAGTCATCATATCAGAGCACATGCAGAAGACAAAGCTGGAGGACCTGAGGAGTAAGTTCCAGATGCTAGGAACATTTGGGATAGAAAGGGCCCCTGAGTGCCACAGCTAAGCAATGAGGCATCGATGATGGTTGTTCTCCAAGTCAGGAGACAGGGGGACCTTCGGGGAAGGGAGAGTGTGGGCCAAATAAGAATTCAGTTTTGAAGCTGTTAAATTTCAAATACAATTAGACACCTGGGCAAGCAGACCTGGGGGCATCTAGAGTCTCCAGGGGAACTGGAGTCTGGAGTTCAGACAGGTGGGAGGTGAGATGTCCTGGAAGAGGTGATCTGGGACGACAGAAACCTTTTCAAAGGTTTGTTCTCATAAGTTGTCCTTTTCTCTACCCAAAATCTTCATTCAGGGAGCCAAGATCAGCTGACCCTAGGCTGAAGTCGGGCCCAGCCACAAACACGACATTTTGGGGTCCTGAGTTTCCCAGCCACAGACCAACCAAGGAGAGCACAATCCTGGGACCCCCTGGCCCTGCCTCAGCAGGTCCTGCTGCGGTTGCCTGCCCCCCTGCCCCGAACCGCGCCCCCCCGCGCAGTGCCGTGGCCATTTGTGTTTGACTCTGGTCTGGATGAATGGATGACGGGGGTGCGGCAGGGACTGAGATGATGCCGGTTGGATTAGACAGCTGAGAAGTCTGTCAAGAAGTTAGTGGCACTAACTCCCAAGTGTTACCCTAGGGTGGTGACAGGCTGATCCCGAGTCTCACAGCTGAGTGCAACAAGCAAGGCAGACCAGAGCAGGCAGTGCACGGGGCCTCGTTGGGCCCGCTGTTCCCACCGCCCCACAGCCCTGAAATAGACTTTGTGGGTATGACCACCCAGCAGCAGCCAGGAGCTACAGGCTCTCTGGTGTTGACTCATGCAAAAGAGAGTCCTAAAAATGTAATCGCCGGAAGAAAAAAATATCTAAGAATTCATGCTAATGCAGTAAAAAAGATACGCCCCAGTCCAGGTGAGGAGTGACCCATACTTGACCGAGCCTGGAGCCTCTAAGTCTGGGAGGGGGTCCAGCACCGCACCCTCCCAGGAGCAAACGCTCACGCACGCGAGTACAAGCAGTGGCCACTCCTGTGAGACCACCAAGCGCCCACGGAAGGGCTTTGGACAACAAACCGGGAAGGAGGCTAATATGCAGAGCCTGGAGGCCGCAGGAGCCTGCTGGAGCCACGGGACCATCTGCAGGCCGGGGAGCTGGTGGAGCCTTCTGGGCCCCTCACGCCTGGGCACCGCAGCGGGGCTCCATGGGGCTCCAGCCCTGCCGCAGGAGTGCCTCAGCATGTCCACAGCTACCTCGCCTGGAGCGAGCAGGAGCGCAGGGTGGCACCGCACCCACGTGGCCTCCCTGGGGGAGGTGCTCCAGCCAGCAGAATAGTGTCCGGTTGGTTGCATAAAGGGCCGCCTGGGGTCCAGGACCCGGAGCCTGCGTGGGTTCCGAGGCTTCCAAAACTACCAGCACAGGGAGCCCAAACAAACAAAGGTCGCTTCTGCAGGGACCACCTTCTGTACAACAAACCAGAGAGAAACTGTAGGGGAGGTGAGGCTGGGAGCCCGTGAGCTCTCCAGGACGGGCGTTCTTGGGGTTGGAGAGGCCTGTGAGCACCACTGTGTCAATGCCTCCACCCCCACTGGGTGGGCGGGGCTCGGCCCAGGTGCTCTGGCCTACCTGCCAGGGAGCAGCTGCGTGCTCCAGGACACATCCTGGAGCCTATTTCCGCCCTGAACAAAGGGAGCAAACAGGGCCAGCAGGGCGTTATGACACCCACCCAGCCACCCGACTCAGAGCGGCCAGGTGCCTGGAACACCTTAGGGGCCCGCTCAGCTTGCTGAGCACAACAGGGTTGATGTAACGAGTCATAAATTTCTAACTGGACAGGTCATGTGGGGAGTCATGTTCCAGGCATGTAACTTCTTTACCAAAAGGCTTCTGTTTGCCTTAAGCTGGCTCTGTCCGTTGTTTCTGTGCATCTAGGTTAACACACCTTGGAGATTCTCCCTGTCAGACTCCCCCTTCTAAAACATGACCGGCTTGAAGATAGCACATAACCTTGTTGACTATTCAGTAATTCAAGCCCCACCTTGCTTTCCTCACCTCTATGTAACCTTCTCTATGTTCCCTCCTTAATTTCAAATGCATAAAAGAAACAGAACACTGTTATTCTCCAAAGACCTTGAGATCTTTGAGCACGTGTCCTAAGATTGGCTCCCATAAACTCTTATAAAATTCTCTACAGGTTTGGGTGTTTCTTAAGTCAATATTTACTTGGCTCAGCCAGCAGGATTCTGAAGCAGCCCAGCTGGAGCCATCCTGCGGGCCTGACCCTGAAGCTGGGTACAAGCAAGGGGCCATGGTGCCCAACCAGCCTCCCACTTCACGTCCAGTGAACTTGGGTGAATTTCCCTCAGAATTCCAGTTCTTCTTGCTTTAAGTAGCCAGCCATGACTTTATTTCAGCTGTTCATAGAAAATCCTCAAGGTGGCTAAGGGTTGAGATAACCCAGGGAAGGAAAAAAATGGGTGGCTGCTTTTAATTTCAGTTTTTGTTTGGATTGCTTACCGAGAGTCTGGATAGCATTTTTGCTGGTCGAATGAGAGACTGAACTCTCAGCATCTCTGAATAGTCCATGGGGTGACCACAGATGTTCAAGTCCCTGCAGGAGTGGTGGAGACAGACGTCAAGAGTCTTCCATGCTGTAGCACGGCCGAACAGGGAGAAACAGGCAAGAGCTGGGGTAGCAGGACAGGGTGTCCTAAAGAGGGTTCACCCCAAGAGAAGGGCCTGGGGAGGGACCTGTGCCCTGGAAAGCCCAACAGCTCCAACAGTGTCTGAGGAGCCAGTCACCTGAGGAGAACTCTTTTGGAGGCAGCTTGGGAGGAATCCACAGTGTCTGGATCAGTGGGAAATGTGCATGGAAAGTCACGTTCTCCTTAGAAGTTTGTTCAGATTCTACAGACCTCAAAATTAACATGGGAAATTGTGCTTCAGAGGCCAATGAGCCCTACTACCATCAGCCGTCAGACCCCCATTGGGCCAAGGTGAGGATCCTTCTAAATTAGTCTTTGTGAATGCTAAATTAGAAAGTTCTGGCTATAAAACCAGGCAAAATAAATGGTAATTATATCAAGTGGTCTCTCCAAGCTTTGAAAAGAGGATTTATATAAATTAATCAATCTATGATGTCCTTTACATTTTGTCCCAATTCTTTGAAGTATTGAATATGGCTGTTTTTATTTAAAAATGGGGAAGGTCATTTGGAGCGTGACTGGTCAAGGACAGGTGTAACTCATAAATGCCCCCCAAACAAAATTTAGACCCAGCTGTGCTCTGAGTCTGTATCTATATTTGTATTTTGTAACTGTGAGGGTGTTTTGTACCTCTGGATGGTACTGTTAAAATTAATGAAAAGGCAGGTAGGTGCTTATAAGGATGGGACATCCTAAAGTTCTCTGAAATATAGAAACTAACTCAAATGTTTTTCAAGTTCATGTGATCTAAGGTTAATCCTTAGTAAATACAAGCTCAACTTTGTTGGTTTCAGTAAAACAGACTTGTCTTTATTTTGCTGGGGTTTTATAAAAATAGGTGCATGTTAATAATTGACTTTAGTGTCAATAAACTATGTTTCTAGAGGTTATAAAGGTTTTCATAAACCTACCAAGCTTAAGAATACTAACTTCATACTTCTTAGTTTTCATAAGAAATTGTTATTTTAGGGGTTAAAATCTCAATAAATGTAGGAATGATTTTGCCATGTTCCAGAAGAGAACACCTCAAAAGATTTATTTTATTTTTATGTTAAATGCCATTGGGAACATTGTAAAATGAATGATTAAAAAAAAACCTTCTACGGTATATTGTGTGTGTAAAGAATTGTAAGCAAAACAAACAGTGAAGCCTATGGGAAACCCTGATAGCTGTTTAGTTCCTGCTGGCTCGAGTGCTTTTAAGCTGAACTCAGATAAAGCAATGTGTGAGCAGACACTATTGAAAGAAGACATTTTACACTATTGCCAAGGTGTGATAAAGACACATCAAGAACATGCCACGTGGGTAACCACTTCCTTTCACAGTGAGCTCCCAGGAGACAACACCTTTCCCAGAGTTCACTGACTGCCAGCTGGAGATTTAGTTTATTGGAAAAGACATCAGATAAAAGACACTCTTGTTTTGGAGGGGCCTTATCAGGTGTCCAACCACAAATGGACAATTACCCCTGTTTCTGACACTCAACTCCACCTGCACTGGGCACCAAAGGCTCCTCAAGAACAAGAAGCTGCTCACACCAGATGTGGACAGCTGTCCCAAAGCATCAATAAGGCCTGTATACATACGGATTGATGTTGAACTCAGTGTCCATTTTGTTTTACTTGACCTAATGATTTTGGTCATAACAATAGTTATACTTGTTATTTGGGTTCTTCTATATCATTCAACTGTTTATGATTACTGAACACATGTAAGATAACCGTTAATACTCTTTTCATGGCTTATACAAATTTTATAGTAGATGTCAAAGACAGAAGAGTGAGACAGAAGGAAAAATTTGGATCCTGGTAGTTCACAGGATAAAGGCAATCCTGAGAGTTTTCTCACAATGAAGTCCATAAGACTTGACTGCCTTCCATTTTCCTGCCCTTCCCTTTTGGGAAAAATTCAGTCTGAACCCACATCCCATGGTTGTGGTATTACCCCATCCCCAATGATCAACAAGATGATGCTGAGACTGGGACTTCCTAGAATTATGCCTTCCTAGGGCTGTGAGACCAAACTACTCGACCAAAAAAGGTTGGACATCAGTGCATCCTTCTGGCTGATTAATGACCAAAAGAGGGAATTATGGATGACAAACAGTGTTGTAATAAATCATAAACCCCTATCTAGACAGGCCATGGTGGGTAGTCATGCCCCAAAATACAACCTTTTAGCAAAAGGTTTGTCTTTGCTTTAAGCAAGCCCTGTCCATTGTTTCTGTGCATCTCCATTGAGACACCTTTGAAGTGCCTCTTTTTGGACCCCTCCTTCTAAGAGTTAACCAGCTGCAAGAGAGAAAATCTTAACTGTCCTATAATCCAGTTCCCACCTTGTTTCTCCAACCTTTGTGATCTTTTTGCCATCTACTTCAAGTCCACTTCTATACTTCAAATGCATAAAAGAAATTACAAAACTGTTATTCTCTGGATCATTTTTGGTCTTGCTTCATGGCATATGTCATCAGTTTGGCCAAGTACACTCAAACATTCTCTGAAGATTTGAACATTTCTTCCATCAACAGCTCCCCCAGGCCCCCTCAACTGCCAGGCACACACAGCCTGCACAGAGCCTGCTTCCACATAAGGCTCCTGTTTTAAGACGAGAAGAGAAAGATTTTTTGTTTATTCATATAAACAATCACAGAAAGTCAAACAAAGTGAAAAGACAGATGACTATCACTCAAATGAAGGAGCAAGAAAAATCCTCACAGGGAAAAAAAAGCCTAAGAAATGGAGATAATTAATTTGCCTGATAAAGAATTCAAAAGCAATCATAAGGATGCTCACCTGAGTTGGGAGCAGAACAGAGGAAATGAGGAAGAACCTGAACGAAGAGTGAGAAAGTATAATGAAGAACCAAGCATATCAGAAGAACACAGTAACTGAAACGAAAAACACATTAGAAGGAATCAGAAGCAAATGAACTAACCCAGAGGAATGATTTAGTGACGTATAAAATAGAATAAGGGAAGTTTAACAATCAGAACAGCAGAAAAAAAAGCATTTAAAAAAACAAGGACGATTTAAGGGACCCAGGGATAACATCAAGCAGTCAAGTATTCACATGTTAAGGCTCTCAGAAGGAGAAAATGGAGAGAAACAACAGAAAATTTATTTAGACAAATAGTGACTAGAAACTTTCCCAGTTTGCAAAAGGAAAGAGAAATCCAGGTCTAGGAAGCACAGAGAGTTACAAACAAAATGAACCCAAAGACACCCATATCAAGACACTATAGTTAAAATGACAAAAACTGAAGCTGAAGAGACACTCTTGAAAGGAGATAGAGGAAAACAGTGAGTTACCTGTAAAGGAAGCTCTCAGCTGATTTTTCATCAGGAAGTTCACAGGCCAGAAGGGAGCGGCAGGACATCTTTAAAGTGCTGAAAGAAAAGTTCCTGCAATCATTTACTCAGTGAGGTTAACATTCAGAACTGAAGAGAGGTAAAGAGCTTCCAGGACAAGTAAAAACTAAAGGACTTCATCACCATTCAACCAGCTTTACAAGAAATGTAAAAGGGTCTTCTTTAAGTAGAAAAGGAAATGCCCTAGCCAGATATAAGAAAATGTGAGAAAAGGAAAAACCTCACAGGTAAAGCTAAATATTCCATAAATACAGCAAGTCAGATATCTAAAAAGCTATTGCAAAAGTTAAAAGAAAAAAGTATCAAACAACTCAAACTACAGTAAATGGTTAGGAGATATAGAACATAAGAAAGATGTAAAACACAACATCAATAACATAAAGCATGCACGGGGAGTAAAAATACAGTGATAAAATGCATTTAAACATAAATGTCTATTAGCTTAAAATAGACTGCCATAGATATACATAAACCTCATGGTAGCCACAAACCAAAAACCTACAAAACATATACTAAGCATTAAGACAAAGGAATCCAAACAAAACAATAACATAAAATAGCAAATCACAGGGACAAGATCCAGAGACGAAACAGGAGAGAGCTATAGAAACAACCAAAAAACAATGAACAAAAGTTGGTAAGTACATACTTATCAGTAATTACTTTAAATGCAAATGGATTAAATGCTTCAATAAAAAACAAAACCATCGGGTGGCTGAATGTGTAAAGCTGATAAGTCTGAGAGTGTCCACTTAAGCAAAACCAAAGCCCAGGTACAAAGAATGCTGACACCCATTTGATGTGACCTGCTGAGGAACGTCCCTCTCAGGTGAGCTGTGAATGACACTAAGCAGGCAGAGTCTCTAATAGGAAGCCATATTGACCAATAAACTTACTCTAATGCCATAAAAATGTTGTAATATAAAGACAAACAAACTTGTCCCATCATCAATTTATTATTCATCAATTAATTCATTAATTCAATAAACAGTTATTCAACATCTATTATATAGTAGTCATCCTTTAAAGCACTGGAAATAGCCTCGTCAATATAAAAAACTAAAAATTCCTGCATTTGTGGAGCAGCTTTTCTAGTGAGAGATGACAGGTATTAAACTTAATACATAGGTCAATTATATAAAGCAGGTGAGGATGGTGAGCTCATGAAGTGAGGTGGGGTCAGGGAAGGAGCGGCAACTTGAAATGGAGAAACAGGCACTCACGGAGCAGAGGACATTTGAAGACATGTGGAGCAGGAGGTGTGATGTAAACAACTCATACACTCTGGGGCTTCATCATTGTCCTATTTTTATTTAGGAGGTAAATATTTTATATTTGTATTTTAGAGAGTTTAAGTTTATTGTGTTGTTCATGAAATGCGACATAGAATGAAGCCATTTCGAGGGCACATGAGAACAGTCAGGGCCAGCCTTTAGGTGCTGTGGACTGCAGTGACCACATGGCATGGAGTCTCAGTGTCTTGGGAGATGAGCACAACGAAGGTTGTTAATGAGCTGGTTGTATTCTGTGGGGTGGGAGCTCCTTTGAAAGCAGAGGGAGAGAACAAGCAAAGAGGCAGCATCATGCCTCTGGGGCTGACATCCTATTCCTCTGAGACCTGTTCTGCTTCCCAGGAACTGCCCCAGCTGCCCTGTGGGCTAATGATGCAGGCAGGTCCCTCAGCCACAGCTGAATATATAGGGATATTGATGTGAACCAAGCTGGGCTGATCAGAATTCCTCTCCAGGAACTTGAATTTGGGATGTGTCTGCAAGTGGCTAAAAGTAAGGATTTATAGATTCCATAGATGAGGGACAGCCTTGTGCTTTTAAAAGCAGACACAGTCCACAAAATAGGCAGAATAAAATTAATGTGCAGAGAGAAGCAAAGGTAACAATAATATGTACCTCCAAAAAGAAAGAGCCCAAGGAAGCCTCAGCCCCTAGTAGCACTCATATTCTAGTTCCAGCCTCTTCCAGAGCACAGCTGCACAGCCTACTCTGCACAGGTCTGGGGCACCTGTTTATTTTTCAATAAAAGCATACACAGGCTCACATATCTTCCCCTTTTATTTTCTTAAGATATCTGGGGTTATTTTTTTTTAACTTGCAAACAAAGAAAACTCAAAAAACCAGAAATGAAACAGGACTCAAGTCAACCACTTACTCACACATATTTGAATAAACAGCAGTGGCTTCTGGAAGCAATAAGTGAAGAAAGTACAAAAGTATCCAAAACCAGATATGTGATGGCCTTAAGGTCTGAAACTACAGAGAAAAGGAGGCAGAAGTCCATTTGTACATTCTGCTAAAAACATTGCCAAAAGCAATCCATAGATCCAGTGCAATTCCTATCAAACTGTCGATGCCATTCTTCCCAGTACCTGAACAAATAACTCTAAAATGTATACATAACCACAAAGACCACAAATATTCAAAGCAATCTTGAGAAAGAAGAAAAACATTGGCGATATCACATTCCCTGATATCAAACTATACTATACAGCTAAAGTAATCAAAACAGCATAATACTGGCACAAAAAAGACACATAGACAAGTGGAACATAATAAAGAATCCAGAAATAAACCAACACATATATGGTTGACTAATCTATGACAAAGGAGCTAAGCATACACAAATGGTTAAGATAATCTCTTCAATAAATAGTGTTGGGAAAAACTGAACAGATGCATGCAAAAAAATGGACCACTCTCTTATACCATATACTAAAATAAACTCAAAATGGGTTGAAAACTTAAATAGAAGCCTTGAAACCATAGAACTCCTAGAAGAAAACATGGGTTATGAACTTTTTGACATCAGTCTGAGTGATATCTGTTTGATATGTCCGCTTGAACAAGGAAAACAAAAACAAACAGATGGAATGACACCAAACTAAAAAGCTGCACAGTAAAAGAAACCATCAACAAAATAAAAGGACAATTCACTGCATAGGAGAACATATTCACAAGTGATATCCAAAATATATGAAAAACTCATACAACTCAAAACAAACAAACAAAAAAATCTGATCAAAAAATGGACAGAGAACATAAAAAGACATTTCTCCAAAGAGGACATAAAGATAGCCAACAGACACACGAAAAGATGCTCAACATCACCGTCACTAATCATCAGAGAGATGCAAATCAAAACAACGATGAGATATCACCTCATACCTGTCAGGATGTCTATCATGGGTGAATCAACTAACAGCAAGTGTTGGCAAGGCCGTGGAGTAAAGGGAACCCCGGTTCACGCTCGATGGGAATGCAGACTGGGGTAGCCACTGTGGAAAACAGTGTGGAGGTTCCTCAATAGATTTGAAACAGAACTTCCTTATGACCCAGCAATTCCACTTCTGGGTATTTATCTAGAGAAAATGAAATCACTGATTTGGAAAAATATATGTCCCCCTATGTTTATTGTAGCATTATTTATAATAGCCAAGGCATGAAGCAACTTAGTGTCTATCCATAGATGTGTAGATAAAGATGATATAGGAGATTATACATATATTACTATTGTTTTTACATCCTAAAGCCTACATTATGTTTAAAAGCAGATTGTTTCACAAGGTGTGCAAATCACAAGTTTTCTGTGTATATATGTATAGATAGATATAGGTAAATATATACCTAGGTAGATAGATAATAGATAGATAGATAGATAGATAGATAGATAGATAGATAGATAGATAGATGATACATAGATATCACGGCAATAAAGGAGTAGCAATACCTGGAGAGTAATGGCACCAGAGGTGGGTGGTGCTGGCCAGCTTTGTCCATTCATTTTTCATGAAGCAGGCACATCATTGTTGTTAAATTACAGAGCACAATTTAGATAACAAATGAGACTCTGTCAGAGCAAATGGACCTTAAGTGAATTTCACATTAATGATCTTAGAAATTTAACTTTCTGGGGGAACCAATTTATAGTGCAACAGTCTGTTTATTCATTTCGATAAACCTTTATCAAACATCTCTTCTGTGCCCAGTGCTGTATTAAACAGTGTTGATGGGGAAAATTAGCAAGACTGGATCTTTCCCTCAAGATTTTCTCAGTTTCAATGAGACATTAAGCCATAAATTATGTGACATATACTATGGGGAAAAATCAGCCTTGTAAAATAAGCTGAGAAAACTAAAGATGAGAAGCTCCCTTCCAAATGCAGTTGGGATTTGAAATGAGCACTGATTTGTAAGTAAAGACACTAAAAAAATGTTACTAGCATGTTTGTAGTCAAATGCAGATACTGCAGAATAGTTTATGACACAGTTACAGTTACCATGTGCAAAGTTCAGCATGATACCAAAGGCGTCTAATAAAGTTGTAATCCCCCTTTACAGACACAGGGAAGTATGAAAGGCTGTAACCACCAAACTTACAGTGCACATGTGACACAGAACGGACAACTCAGCACAGTGAAGAATCAATTTGTAGAGCACATTATGGTTTTCAAAACATTTTATCATAACTTTCACCAAAAATGTTGTATGGGTAGTTAGCAAAAGAATGACAAAATAGTTTTAAGACTCTCATTAATCACCATGCAGTATAGGGATTGAATCTATTAATAGAATATTGAATTGAAATATCAAGTTTGTCAGTAATAATCTCTAAGACCACAAGACTTAATGTTCTTGTTATTAAAATGATACAATAGCAACATTGTGGGGTTATTATGAAACTGAAAGAGAAATGAGGGAGAAAGAAAAAGATATCTTACATGTATTTCTTTTTTCACGTCTTGGCCAAGTTAAAATTACTATTGTTTTTTACATCTTAAAAACTGTATTATGTTTAAAAGCAGATTGTTTTGCAAGCTATAGAAACCACAAGAATTCTTTATTTACATTCTTGGTAAGTGTTTTTGCCAAATATTTTAAATAAAAGTTTTAAAACTGAAGATGTCTGATTAGCATGTAGTTGACTGGACTGTCCTTACTTCTGAAGAAGGAGGTAAAACCTTCTCGAATCATTGCTGCAGCACTTTGTAAACACTGGCCTTTTCAGCACTCACAGTGGAAAGGAGCTTACAGGGGCCTTTCACCTGCAGACAAAGGCAAACTGTGGGGCTGCAGGTCTGGAAAAGAGTCATATGAACAGGAATGAAACTTTATTCTGAAGACTAGGTTTAAGACATAATAATAATCAAGGTCCCAACATTGACTGATTCCTAAACTAAGAAATTTAAAAAAACTCACATCCATACTTCTTTCATTCTACTCTGAAATTTAGGAACAGTTATATAATGCACATTCCTGGCATCAGCAAACTGAAACCCACAGACTCCCAACATTGGCTCAGACCTCTCTGTGCTCAGGATGCAGACAGTTTCACAGGGAGCTGACAATTTCCACATCCTCTCGTGCACTGCAGTTCCTATCTGTGCCCCACTTGTAGGTGGGCTGGGTCCTGGCACCACGTCGTCCAAAGCTGCAGAGACTGCTGTGCAGTCACAGTGGATATCAGAGCTGTACCTAAAATGCAGTCTTTATGACTTAAGCAGTCTTTGTAACTGTAACCATTTGAAAATAAAAATGACATAGTTAATATTTCTCTTGAATGTATATGTCTGTAAAATATTTTTTTAGCTGGGCAATCAAGTTAAACTTGAGCTAAAGCAGTTCACAGTAAAAATGATAGTAAAAGTAAAAAATTTAAACCAAACTATAGATATTAGAAATTTAATGTTTTATTCCTATCCCAATTAATAACCATCTTTTATATCTAAACCCCAGATTCCAACAGTGAAAATGCTGAAACTTATATAAACCTGTAAGTTTTAGGGTCAAGTTTGAAGGTAATGCATTTGTATAAAGAGAAGTGTAACTAATGATACAAGATAGTAATAACATGAAGGATACTTTTAATTTTTAGTGTTCTTACTAGGTGGGAGGTAACCTTAGATGTTTTTAAATAATTGTATTGCTTAGTTCTCATGTCTACCTTATAAAATAAGCCTTTATATTCTAATAATCCAGATGAAAAGACAAGCTCAGGAGGGTTTGTAGTTTTCCTCAGGCCATATAGCTAAAAATGATAGACTTTGGCCAAGATGGAGGTGTAGGTAGATACACTTTGCCTCCTGGCACAACAAAAAAAGAACAACAACAAATTTAAAAACCCAAAATAACCAGAACTGCTAGAAAATTGAACTGTATGGAAGTCCGATAACCTAGGAGTTAAAGAGGAAATATTATTCATCCAGACCAGTAGGAGGGGCAGAGATGGGCAGTTGGGTGGAGAGGACTCACAGGCAAGGTGGCAGCTAGAGGACCAGGGTGGGCAAAGCAGTGACTGGCAAAGCAGGTAGTCCCACATTCTCATACAGATAAAACAGGAAGAACAACTGGGGAGCAAGACAGACTGTGCATCCCAGGATTCCATGTCAGGGAAATAAAGCCTCAAAACCTCTAGCTGTAAAATCCTGTGGAGGGTTGAGGCAGCAGGAGAAACTCCCAGCCTCATAGGAGAGTTTGTTGGAGAGACCCACAGGGTTCTAGAATGTACACAAAGCAACCCATCTGGGAATCAGCACCAGAAGGGCCCAATTTACTTGTGGGTGGAGGACGAAGTGACTGAAACCCAGCAGAGAGCCAGTAAGTGGCATTGTTCCCTCTATGGCCCCTCCCCCACATACAGCACCGCAATGCAGCCACATGGGTTGCCCTGCCCTGGTGAACACCTAAGGCTCCACCCCTTACTATGTAACAGGCATGCTGACACACAAAAATATGGCCCAAATGAAAGAACGGATCAAAGCTCCAGAAAAAATACAACTAAGCAATGAAGAGACAGCCAACCTATCAGATACAGAGTTCGAAAAACTGGTAATCGAGATGGTCACAGAAATGTTTGCCGTATGGTTACAAAACAGAGGAAAAAGTGAATGTGAGAAAAAGGTAAAAGCTATGAAAAATGAATTACAGGAAAACACACAGGGAACCCACAATGGAGGGAAGGAAACCAGGACTAAAATCAATGGTTTGAAGCAGAAGGAAGAAACAAACATTCAATCATAAAGAAATGAAGAAACAAAAATTAAAAAAAAAATGTGAAGGGGCTCAGGAACCTCTAGGACAACTTTAAACATTCCAACATCCAAATCATAGGGGTGCCAAAAGGAGAAGAGGAAGAGCAAGAAATTGAAACTTATTTGAAAACATAATGAAGGAGAATGTCCCCAGTCTGTAAAAGAAAATAGACTTTCAGGAAGTCCAGGAAGCTCAGAGAGTGCCAAAAAAGTTGGACCCAAGGAGGCACACATCAAGGCACATCATAATTACATTACCTAAGTTTAAAGATAAGGCAAGAATCTTAAAAGCAGTAAGAGAAAAAGAGACAGTTACCTACAAAGGAATTCCCATAGGACTAGCAGCTGATTTTTCAAAAGACACCTTGTAGGCAAGAAGGGGCTGGAAAGAAGTATTTGAAGTCATGAAAAGCAAGGACCTATGTCCAAGATGACTCTATCCAGAAAAGCTATCAGTTACAATGGAAAGTCAAATAAAATGCTTCCCAGATAAGATCAAGTTAAAGGGCTCATCATCACCAAGCCCTTATTATATGAAATGTTAAAGGAACTTATCTAAGAAAAAGGAAAAGATAAAAAACAGTAAAGATATGAATAGTAAAATGACAACAAACTCACAGCTATCAATAACTGAACCTAAAAAAAAACACAAAAAGGAACTAAGCAAACAAGTAGAACAGGAACAGATTCACAGAAATAGAGATCACATGGAGGGTTATCAGTGGGGAGGGGTATCAAGGAGAAAGGGGACAAGTTACAGGGAATAAGAAGTATAAATTGTAGGTACAAAATAGACAGGGGGAGGTTAAGAATAGAATGGGAAATTTAGAAGCCAAAGAACTTACATGTATGACCCACAGACATGAACTAAGCTGGGAGAATGATAGTGGGAGGGGCATACAGGGTGGAGGGAAATAAAGGGGAGAAAAAATGGGACAACTGTAATCATATAATCAATAAAATATATTTTTTAAAAATGATAGAGCTGCAATCTGAGATCAGGTCTGTTGGATACAGTCCTGCATTATTTTTTCTTCTTACAATGGGACTTGTTTATACTAAATGCTATCAGACATTAAAAGAATGAAAGAAATGGGTTGGTTGCTGAGCCTGAACCGAGTCCTTATAAATAGATGAGAGATGAGTACAGAAGACATTCTAGGTAGGGCTAAGCTTGAGCCAAATTATGAAGTGTCCCACCATCTCCATCCTGGGAGTTGATTGGAGTTCCTAAGATGCCTTAGAATTAGTCATCAAAGATCATGGAAAAGCCCCGTGGAGTGAGCATTGAAATAGATTAAATTCAAGTTACAGACGGGTGGACATGTTTGATGGCAACAGTGAGATAAGGGATGGGCTGACCTGCAGGAGAACATTATGAAAGAAATGCGTGGCAGATCTTAGCCAAGTCAACAACAACAACAACAACAAAGGGAAGGATAATGTGTCAAGTCCTCGGCTTTTTGGCCCTCCCTGCATTTGTGGTTCTGCTTTTGTTCTAATGGGTAAGGTATTTGGATGGCTCTCAGAAAGTCACTTCATCCAATTGGCCTTCAAAATATCCTCCTAAACGATGAAGGACTTTGATGAAAAGTTCTCTAGCAGTCCACAAAACCTCTAAGATATCATTTTTAGATGAAAAATCTCTCAGCATCTCAGGATCCTTCTAAGTGTGCATTTCAATGGTGTTTTGCTCAGAGGGTCTTTAATAAGTATCTCTTGAGTAAATAGGTCCCTACCTCCTGCACAGGAAGTCGTTATAACCTAATGAATATAGAACACTGAAAAAGTGTGAAGACTGCAAATAATGAGCGTTCTTCAGAGCCCGGGAATTGTTTTCCCTTTTGATGAGCAAAATAAATTAGAAATGAGAAATGTAATTTTTAGGACATGCTAAATTTTGTATTCAATCAGGGCAAACGAACAACCAAAATAGCACTCATTTTAGGATAAGAATTTTTTTCTTTTTGTAGATTCAGTGGTTTTTCTGGGCAAATCTGCTCATGTCAGCAGTGAATGCCACTCAAGAAAAGACATTGGTGATTGACAGCATAGAAAAAAAGCTGATGAATTAGTCACCAAAGCAATGAAAGTTGCAGTGTATAACAACACAGTTTATGAATGCAGAAAGTATAAGTCAAAGGTCTCTTCCCAAAGTGTATGCCCATGTCTTTAGCTAATTAAAACTCAAAAAAAAAAAAAAAAAAAAAAAGCCCTGTGAAATAAAATGGAGAAGAAATCACAATAGTTTCATAACTTTTACCTTGGAGAACAGAACCAGAATATTTTTCTCCTACAATAATGCTATACCAATGTTGCTAATATCATGTCAAGGAGAGGTTCCAGTGCTCTGTGAGAATGGTTCTGAGAGATTTTAAAGAAAAACTAATGGAGAAAATGGTTAGTGAAAAGAAAAATAGAATTTGGGTTGTATAATAATCATACTAAAAGTTTAGCAATCAAAGAGATAGCAGTTGAAATGGAAATAAACAGAAGCAGTGAGAAAGTTCCTATTATCTTTTTTGATACTCACATATGCTGGGCTCACGACCACCAGGTGTGAGTCAGCGTGGCCTTGGTGAATACTCCCCAACCACTCAGATCAGCTACATCAATAACTGTGGGACTACTGGGTCGAGGAACCCTGCACTGAACACGGCCACACAAACTCAAACCTGTTTCCATTGAGTTTCATCCCATGGCCATTCGAATCATAGTGGTTCAGACCCCCTCAAGCAGGAAAGCTGGCATGTTCCTATGACCATCCCTGAGGGTAATAGTCTAAACTCTTGGAGGTTCCCTGACTCCTGGGATTCACCTCATATGTTAGGCCAAATATATACCTGTGGGTATTCGTGACAACCCCAAAAGTGAGTTACATGGTGATTAGATTTTTACATCACTCTCAGTGGTTTAATGATCATGGGTTTCACTGAGGACCTGGTGTTTTCTCTTAC
This sequence comes from Tonatia bakeri, assembly GCA_004024845.1. Classification (NCBI taxonomy): domain Eukaryota; kingdom Metazoa; phylum Chordata; class Mammalia; order Chiroptera; family Phyllostomidae; genus Tonatia; species Tonatia bakeri. The sequence goes on along the minus strand of PVIA01001329.1, from coordinate 183,629 downwards.
AAACTTCCATAATCTCTCTTTAATTACATAAGAGAATTGAATTAAAAGGGCAGTCTCCCTCCTTATAACTCATGTGAAGCCCATCTCTCTTATTACTTCATTGACTGATTAATGGATCACTCTTTGTTACAGAGGAGAGTATCACATAGAATCACATACTGTACTTCTTTCCCACCCAAACAGCAAGAAGGAAGCAAGCAGCACATTTGTGTGTGTGTGGTTTAGTCTCTAGGCATTGGTTGGCTCCCCTTCTGTATGTTGTATGTTGTTACTGAAACCGTCAACCTTTATGTGATCACACAAGTAAATACCATTTTTATTTTAATAAAGATGTAACTCTACTTCAGGCTTTTCTGATACAGTGGATACAGACTTTTCTGATACTCGACTCACTATACTATTATTATTTATATTTTGGTCTCACAATCTAGATTCACTTTGGTAAATGGTAAACTTTTAGAAACAATGGATTACAACCACTTTGAGTTAATATTCTCATTTCTTGAGAAAAAACGGAAGTGAGACTGGATTGCTGAATTGTGTGTGTAGATTCTACCTTGAACCCAGGCATTCTGGATCAAAGTCTAGAATAATTAGTATTAGGCTGCCATGGGCAGCTTCAGCCAATATCAGCACTTTGAGGCCTAAAAACCACCTTCCACCTTCACAACAAAAGAACTATGAAGTTGGCATCTAAGTTAGGAATGAAATGAACATTAGAAAAATAAATAAGTTGTTTTTTTTTATTCTTGAGGGGAAAGCAGTAATCAGGAGTGTTTGAACATTGTGACTGCTAAAATATGTTTTGACTTCTCTTTTGAATACCTCAAAATCAGAAATTTAACTTACAAAGAATTCCAAAATGTATGGTTGTAAGAACTTTTATAAATTTCTAGTGATTTGAGTTTTGGTTTCGTGCATAGAAAGTAATCAGTAGAATGACTCTTTACAAATGTGAAAAATAATATCATTCAAACTAGTTCAAGCTTGTTCGCATTTTTAGTAGAATATTTGACATCATGCTTTTAGTTTAGGCTTCACTTCAGATGAAATATCAAGAACTCATCTTGGTCATCATTAGTTCAGGGCTCAAGGTAGAATGCTTCTGAAGTCTTGGCGGCTTCTCTAAGAGTTTGCAGTCCTGGCTTAAACTCTCTCAAATCTGAGTAAAGAAAAAAAATCATACAATTGGCCAATGTAAGCTTCATTTCTGATGTCCAACTGTTTCAACTGAAATGAAACAAAGAAAACAAGTCCATAAGGTAAAAATAGCCATAAAAATTGATTCTGGAGAAATTAAATTATTCAGGCCAGGCCTATCATGAAGGAAATAAGCAGCCCCATCAAGTAAGAAATTCAAGGGAAATTGGAATCATATGCTCAGCAATAGTCATGCACGACAGGGGAAGATTGGGGTGTGTAGCAGCTCCAAGCCTTGCAGTCTGTACTGTTTAATTTTTTTTTCAAGTTTGCTTTAGCTGGAGAAAAGAAAAGGGAACCAAACCCATTCAAATGTTGAAGTCAGAAAGATTCAGAAACATTTTCAGTTGTGGAATCTTGATGTGGCGAAATAAAATATATTTTGAGCTTTTATATTCATTTTGGCTGATGAAGAATACCATCAAACTAGTGCTCCTTGAGTGACCTCATGTGCAGGGAATTAAATTCAGGGCATTCAAAGAAACATTCCAAAATGCCTTTCCCAAATGTGCCACAATAACTCATAAGAAATTAATAAGCTTACCATTCAATGCCTTTTTAAAAATATGCTGAATTTCCTATTCCTTATGTCATACCAGCCAAAACATATTCTGTTATCCTACATGCAGGCATATGTTAGAGAGAAGCTAAGTGAGTAATTTTTAAGTTAATATAAGTACCTGTTTATTATATAATTTAATAAATACTGTGTTTTCTTATTGGAAGAATCATGCAAAAGTTTTGTCAGTACTTAATGGACTAAGGGAAATAGTAAAGATCTGAGCATGCTATGCTGCATTCAATACTTTTAAAATGATCTGGATTATTTTCATATGGAGCAGACAAAATTAGTCCTTCTGTATTTTAAACCTAACCTAAAATAATGTCCAGAAGAAATGCTAACTGGGAATAGTCTACAGGAAGACATTATGCTTGAAAAAGAGAATAGCATCACTCATATCTGAAAAAATATATAGTCAGGGCTATTTGCAAGAATATAATTTAATTTTTTCCTGTGATTTTGCTAAAGTCACAGGTGTGACAAAGCATTCTCAGTGGAATTAAACATTCTTCATGCTTAATTAAAATCCCATTGGTCAACTATTGTATATGATCACATTAAATCCTTATTTAATATACAAAGCCCTGACTTTACTATTGCACATAAATAATCACAGAATTTTGCATAAATAATTAAATGTGCTCTATAGTGACTCACTGTGATATATAAATAACCTTTGATTATGCACAATGTGTACATTTGCATTTAATAACAACAAATGATTTAAAATAGATGTAGGAAATGAAAAAACAAATGATTCATGTTTCTCGATATGGTGTAGAGTGTCAAAGATGATACATTAAAGATGCATCATTAAAATCTTTCTGGTTCCTTCCAAAAGAGTATTAGTAAGGTCTGATGCTCGTAAACAGCAGGCAGGCAGTAACAACCACCACTCTGACTCAAGCTGTGGTCACGAAGAAGAGTGGTTTCCCTACTGCCCAAGGTCCACGCTCATTTGCACTTTTACACATAAAGGCAGAAACGCTTAGCTGCTGGGATCTTGATAGTTTCTTTATTTCCATTTTGTGGCCCAGCTTCCCTAACATTAACACACCCAACTTCTTACTCCATTTGGAGAGAAACAAATTTAAAAAGAGAGCGGGGGGGGGGGGGGAAGTTCACTGAAGAAGTAGAAGAAAGACCAGGAGCAGGAGATAAGAAATTAAGCCAAGGAAACTATGTTCAAGAGGGACGATGTTATCTAGCCTGGAAAACAACTTGCTCCGAATGGGTTACTTGGAAATAGCAGCCATTTGCGTAGCTCATGATTCTGTGGGTCATCCCCTGGGCTGGGCTGAGCTGGAAGGCAGTCGCTGCTCCCTCCTGTATGTGGTTGGTCCTTAGGAGAGCTGCTAGTCCGGGCCTCTCTGCTGTGCTGTCTCATACCCAGAGACTGGTCTGGGCCATGTGTCTGTTGTTATTTCATGTTGTAAAAGCAGCAGGATAGAGCATTCTCCCCTCAGAAAGTCCCTTTCAAATATCTATGGACTCTTGACCATCTACTGTGGGCGTATGGGAAGGGATCACACACACACTGGAGGGGAGGGAAGCCCGTGTTGTTGGGTTTCGTTGTTGTGACGACCTACCCCAGACATCATAGACCACATTGTCATAGGAGGAGACTGAGAATGGGGTCATTGAACTTGGTATTTAGAGGCAAGCTTTAGCAGTAAGAGAGGAGCAAACACAGATAGAAGTCAAGAAAAGGGGTTGGGGTGGCAAGTGGGGATGAATCCTCTTGTAGTAACTTATTGGTGAGAGAAAGAGCAGAAATGGGCAAAGCCACATGAGGCAACACCATTAGAAATCTGCCAGCTTGCTTGTTAGTTGGTTTTTATTGTTTATTTTAGGCAGAGGTAATTTCAGCAGTCTCATTGTCCAAGGATTTTCAGTAGAGAGGAAAACAAAAAGGTTCTGAGAGAAAAAGGCACAGCTACTCTCTAGGCAAAGACTGGTAGATAAAAAAGCAAAGGCGAGTGGCAGTCACCTTGAGCCCTGAACTGAGCAAGGTGTGAAGGACAGCGGTGTATCCCTACACGTTAATGATTACCACAGGAATCACATAGGAAGGTGCTTATTTGCATAGCCATATGACTGGCACTCAAGATAAACTTCCTTGAGAATCTCCCTTGCCTTCTGTCTCTTGCAGCCCCACAGCTCCTGGCTCTGGGAGAGCTCCCTGACTTGCCACTGTCTTCACTGGATGGCTGAGAGCAATGATATGTAGAGTCCTGGCCCGCTGACCAGGTTCCCTAAATGATTTTTGTTTCACTGTGCTCCTGATTGAGAGGAAAGAGAACAAACATTTTTCATATCCCTAGAGTTTAATCCTTGGGAAGTTAAACAAAGGTTTCTGTGTCTCAGAGAAAAAAAGAAGCATTTATGTAGTTGAAGAGTCTAAAAGGTCAAGTACACATATAAATAAATGCCTGGACTTTCCCAGTATTGCATCCATTTATCCCATCAAACGCTATTGCTACTATTGTCAATACACCACATGGCAATCACTGCACAGTGGACAGGGGAAAAGTAAAATCTAGTTCTTTTCTTTGGATGATTAGAATGTTACAAATGGGGTAGTGGTTGATTACTCTCCCATAGTTTATTTACATAAACTATGTCTTACATTTCCTTTGCAGTTAATCATATCAATAGTTTAGGGGTGTGGGGGGTGGGAAACAAACCACTAAATCCTAGCCAAAAGATTTTGTAAAACCAGGAACATGATAGAGTCATTTACTTTGTCTTGAAATGGGAGTGGGTAAGAATAAAGAAAGTTACCTTGTCACTATGACTTCATGAAATCACTTGACTCCCACCGTTGTTTTTTTTTTCCAAAACTGGAGAAGCAAATGAATAGACCTACTCTATTGTTGAGAAATGGAGAAATTCCATAAAAAAATTTAAAAAGCAGGAAGTAGTGAGTTAGAGTGTCAATGCCCATCTTACCTGGGCTAGAGAAAGAAAAATATTCTCACAAATGTTGAAGACAATCTGAGATGTGCCCTTTGCTTTTAAAAAGTGCCAAGTGGAAGATTAGACAGAAATGCTGTTCAGACACTAGAATTATCTTTGGGTCATGTGATTTTTAAAAAATGATGACTCCTGAACTCTTTACCCCCCCTCCCAAATGTAGCAATTTTCAAACCTCACATAACCTCCCGGCTGTCTGACTGAAGCATGCAGAACCTGGCCCTTTCTCCCAGCCAGCTATGGACACGCTTAAAAACCTGAAGCGTGCAGAACCCGGCTCTCCCGGCCGACTATGGACACGCTTAAACACACTGCGAATGGCTCGTTGAAACACAAGAAATAATCATGCACAGAAAACAGTTTTCTGAGTGGAAGTCAAGGACAAAGTGCCCACTCTCCAATTCTTTGAGCCGCTCTGGGCTAAACCCCCCTAGGGGGACGACCCCCTTTCCTTTGTCTCAGTGGGTTTTTATTGAGAAAGTAGACACAGTTTGTGGATTCACAGTCTGGCAAAAGGGATCAAAGGGAACGCGTATCTTACAAGGATGCTAACAGAGTTTCTGTTGTGATTCCGGGCAGAGATTGGAGTTTTATCATATGAAAAGACTACAGGTTTCAAAGGTTCCCTGAGTGTGCCTTCAAATTCCAAGTTAATAACATTCTCCAGCAAACAGATCTCGCAGGATCTTGCATATTCTTTGCCCCAGGCCTGATTACCTCAGGGGTCTGCCGTCTCCAGTCTGAGCTGCCCCTTCCTTTGGCTGTTTGCTAAGTCCTGAGAAGGGCTGGAGACAGAGGCAGCAAGGAGACTTGGATTTCTCACATCTGAGTACAAAGACTCAGGCTAAGAGGGGGCAGGGGTAGATGCCGATCACCCCTTCCTTTCCACAGCCCCTTCATTTATTTCCACAGTCTCGTGAGACTTATTCCACAGAGGCCTTTACATGATCAGCCCCTGTCTTAGGTCCATTCTCTATCCTAGTGAATTGTTACCCATCACTAGTAACTGATCTAGCATTTAAAGGCCAGGCACAGAACAGGTAGCGTTCATGCCAGGGGAATAAGTTTTTGTCTCCTTAGTGGCTCCTGATCTGGAGGTCTCTCACTCAGCCTAAGTCACAGGGGGTCACAGCTTCCTGAGACCAGGCAGGGTGGTCCCCAACACCCAAAGGCTCTGGATTTTTTAAAGCATCTTGAGTAATTATAATGAAAGTGGTTTATAGGGCAAAACTTAGGGACGTATGGACTAAAAGTGAGAGACAGTGGCTTCAACCCATGCAGAAGCTTCTGCTGTGTTCTCCCTGAGCCCAGCTGTGCCCGCCTGGTCCTTTCTGGCTTCATGCAGAGTGTCTGCTTCCCCTCTGCATACAGCCCAGCCTGCGGGTCCAAGTTTAAACACTTGGAAAATTTAGATGGGGACGATTGATCTTGTTTTGAAATGGTATTTCAGTTTAGACTTCTGTCATTTTTCTCTTGTGCGCTTTGCCATTTTGGAGAAGAGAAAAAGGAGAGAGATTGATGTCCCGTCTCACCCTTAACCACTGAACATGTGAAGAGGGGAGGGAGAGAGAAGACACAAAGTGGCTCCAGCCAGCCTCCCCACGTGGCGTTCCTTGCAGGAACACCCCGAGGTCCCGCCAAGGAAGGAGCTGAGTGGATCAAGTGGTCAGCCAGACTCTTTCCCTGGGAGGTGGTAAGGAACAGCTGCTGGGCAAAGGAATGTCAATGGGAGGAAGAGGGTTCAAGCATCTCAACCTCAATTCATCATTAAGGATGGAGTCAAGGATCAACCATCAAGTGTTCGGAACCCTCTGTCCCTGGCCTCCTTTAGTCTGGCCCATAATGACTCAGACTCCTCTCAGCACTGAGTGACCCTGGGTTTGGACTGAAGACACAAACATGATTAAGATGAAACCCCTGCTGTTGAGAGCCCTTGCCTCAGTACATTGTGCAGAAACATAACTATGATCATGGATGACACTGTGTTACCTAGAAAACAGTGTGGGAGCGTGGAGAGTAAGAAGCTGTGTGGTGATTTATGGAAAACTTCAAGGAGGAATTTATCCTTTGAACATGAGACTGGAAGGATAGGAGGTTGTTCTTTCAGTGAAGGAAAGGCCACTTGCAAGAAACAGCGATAGAAGGTCAAGTTTCAGGGACCTGGTAGTGGTGTGTAAGCTGTGCTGGAGATACATAGGTGCTTTCAGTGCCAGACAGAAGTGTGACGCCACTAAGAGGTTCATTAAATGAGTCAATATTTAATAACACTTAGGTGTTTGATAAGGAATAATATAAAAGAACATAAACACTTTGTAAATACGTCAGAATGAAAGTTTATATTTTCTTTCTTCTTTTTAGATCTGGATCTTTAAGCACACAAGGAAAAAAAATTCTCTTAATTCCCTGGAAGCTAATCTGTTTAAATAGTGTGAACAAGCATTAGAGACACCTGAATAAGGCCACAAACAAAGCTTCCGCCCTGCAAACTGGGTCAGAATCACGGGGCAGCCACACTATCTGGGTGGCTGGGACCCTTTATCTGAGGGCTTAATGTTGGGGCAGGGTTCAAGAGTCCCCACCCAAAGCCCATCAAGAACAGTCCCCATGTCACCTAGCTGCTCCAGTGTCTTTGTGGTAGAAAACACAATTGGAGAGTACAAAACAGGAATGAATCTCACATTAATGCCTCTTCCGATGAATTTGGATAGATTGGTTCATATCCAGTGTAGATGGGAGTAAAAGAAGAATTTCCCCAACCTAAAAAGAAAAGGTTTATTATAATATATCATAAACTTGAAACGAATTGCCCTTTAGAGAAATTTAGATATACTTTATCTCTGACCTTTGGATTATAAGTTTCAAACAAATATCTAGATATGTTATATCTGTGTTTATCCATATTTCGCACACTTTTTTGCCTAAATTTTTTAGGGAAAAAAAGATGCACATTATTTGGGGGTAATTCCATTTCTATATACATGTTTTTAATTATTTTATTTATGCTTACATGTTAAAAGCGTAACTCTAGAAAGCAATAGCGATATCCGAATGCAAAATAATACCTTGGAATCTGATAATCTGTTTTGTTTCTAAATATAAATAAATAAATAGATTGAAATAAAAAATTAAAACAAAAGATTTTTTTCCTGAAAGTTCGGGTCAAAAATGTGGGTATGCTGTTTATGTGGGAGCGCATTACACCACAAAATATCGTGTGTACCTAAAATGTTCACGTGTGGGTATGGGTGTGAGTGTTTGTGTGTTTGTGTGTTTGTGTTAGTGCATGTACACACATTTCCGTGTTCTTCCTGTTGTGTATACAGGCACCTCATTTGGTTGCACTGTACTCACTGCTCTTCACAGGTAGTGCGTTGTTTACAAACTGAAGTTTGTGGGAACCTGGAGTCCTGCAAGTCTGCCAGTGCCCTTTTCCAACAGCGTTTGCTCACTTTGTGCCTCTGTCCCATTTTGGTAACTCACTGTATTTCGACTCATTCCTTATTGCATTTATTATGGTCTGGGATCGGTGATCTCTGATGCTACTACTGTCATTGTTTCAGGGTACCAAGACTGCGCCCACGTAAGACAGCAAATGTAAGCCATAAATGTTGTGTGTGTTCTGACTGCTCCACCAACCTCTGCTTCCCCGTTTCCCCCCACCCCCACGGCCTCCCTATTCCCTGAGACACACTAACAATGGCCCCTAAGATTTCAAGTTAATAGAAAAACTGGTGAAATCTGAATACAATTTATAGTTTAGTTGACAGTACTGTATAATGTTTAATTTATTGATTTTACTAACTCTATTGTGGTTCTTAAGGCTTTACTATTGGGGTATGTAAAAGGTATCTAGAAATACTTTACATTACTTGGCAGTTTTTTTCTAAATCTAAAATAATTTAGAAATATAGAAACAAACTAATCTCATGCAGATAAAGGCCTCGGGGCTTCTGTGGAGGCCAATGTGACCACGCCCTGGGCATCCACGCCCGGGATCCACACACAGGGCTCCTGAGGAAGCCAAACCCACTGACAAGTGCCCATCTCGGCAGAAACTCTTGTGTGAAGGAGGGTTTATGGGCTCAACCAAAAGGAGAACTTGGGCCTAGAAAATACATAAAATAGAGCAATATAAAAGACACCCTAAAGGAAGTAGGTTTCAAATGTTTAAAGAGGCTTAAAATAATAAATACAAAAATGCAATTACTTTTCTAAAAGATGAGTAAATAAATTTATCATGGGAACACATTGTTAGCCTAGATAGATCTCTGTTTTTTATGAACCAATTAGCTGTTGTCATCTCAAAACAACTATACATTAAAAATATTTGGTAAACAAGAAAAAAATTAGAAGAATAGTATATCTTAAAAGTATAAGCAAATTTGACAAAACCAGAAATTCTAAAAAAGAATTTAAAAATAATTAAGAATTCTTTTACAAAAGAATGTAAAAACAATTAAAAAGGTCTGTCCATTAAAAGTCCAGCTATTGTTAATGTAACAAGAATGGTTTGCATGACGTGGATGTGCCTGGTAGTCAAGGGAGAGGGGACTGGAATGTTCATGCCTAAACAACAACGACTTCACTGTACTACTCAGTGGGGGCAGTAGACGCCCTTCAGTGAGCACATGTACTGTGTGGCCGTCACATTCAAAATGACTGAGTAAATAGAGTAGTGAACCTGCATCAGATTTTTCATTAAGCTTGAACATTCCTTTGTCAAAACTATTCAGATGATTCAGAAGGCCACACCTGTGGGCAACTGGTGATTGACAGCTTCATCAATGTATCCACTCATGCATCATGTCTAACACAGATTTTTTGGCAAAACATCAAATCACCCAGGTAACTCAGCCTCATTACAGCTCAGATTTGGTGCCCTGCAACTTCTGGCTTTCCCCAAAACTAAAATCACCTTAGAAAGGGAAAAGATTTCAGACTGTCAGTGAGATTCAGAAAAATATGACAGGGCTATTGATGGCAATTGGGAGAACTGTGTGAGGTGCCAAGGTGCCTACTTTGAAGGGGACTGAAGTGTCATTGTCCTATGTACAATGTTTCTTGTATCTTGTATCTTCTTCAATGAATGTCTCTATTTTTCACATTACATGGCTGGATACCTTCTGAACAGACCTCGTACATACTCTGTATGAGCCAATATTTTAAACATAGCTGAAGAAATAATAATTATCATAGTGAAATATAGCTTCATATTATGTTTTAATAAATATTGATTTATGTAATGTTGTGGAAATCTCTCCTAAATAGCATGTGCGCATGTGTGTGTTAGTAAATAGTGTTATTTTCTATGAGCGTGGTAATGATAGGCAACTTAATAGGTTGCATAGGGGTAATTTCTTATTCATTTGGTTAAAAATAATCTCTACTTCATATAAGACATTAATTCCTGTTGAATTAAAGATAAAATTATAGGATAAAATATTTCTAATTGAAGTGTTAGCCAAGCATGAAGGGAAAATTAACAAATTTGACAACATAAAATTATAGTATTTTGTTCAGCAAAAGAAAACAAAAGAAACATAACATGATGACAGTCAGAGAACAAACAGGGACATGTGGTGACCATTGAGGGAGCTGGTGCCCCTAGGGTTTATGAAGTTCTTTCTTAGGCATCGATTCATTTAGTCAGCAGGTGCTTATTGAAAATTCACCTTGCGTCAAGTACAGACGGACTCTGCAAATGCTTTTGTGAAGAAGGCAGGTGTGGCTTTGCCCTAATAAAAACCTAGGTTTTAGTGGAATAAATTACCTTTACTCTAAAAAGAATAAATCAACAAAGGATTCCGATGATTGTGGGCTGGAAATTGTGGTGCAACACCCCATGGAGAGCCCAAGGAGGGAAGCCCAGGGCCCCGCTGCCTGAGGCTGTCCTTGAGGCTGCACTGCTGGTCACAGTGACCACGTAGAGGGGACAGGAGGTGCTGTGAGCCAGCCACCTGGCCAACTAGACCAGCACAGGCAATGGCTCTGAGGCAACTGAGCAAACTTGTCTTTTCTAGTTTATTAAGAACTTGAAAACATCCAAATGGGAGGAGTGAGTTAGAGAAATAGCAGTCCAACTTACCACTTGGGACACAGTCAAAGTATTTGGATTTTTCTCTAGTTTCCTTGGGAATTATACACATACTTTAGGCAGGACAGTGAGGTTATGTTTCATCTTCCTCCGTTCCCTGTGAGGAAATTGGATTGGTGGTGTGGAGGAACGGGAGTGGGGACATGAGGTCAGAGGTGGTCACAGAAGTGCGGTGCAGGCCAAAGTGGTGCCACTGGAGGCAGAGGTCAATGTCAAAGTCAAAGCACTTGATGACATGATAAATATGACAAATTAGGGATTTAGGTTTTGGATTTCAGTATGCATTAATGTTTAAAAATTAATTTTAAATTAGGTACTTACATCATTAGATGATTCACAAAATAAGAAATATAAATTTTTAATAAAACTGTGAGTGGATCTCCTACCTTACTACAATGTGACAGTTAATAGCCCAAAGTAAACCGTGCATACGAAAGACCGATGGCACCTAACATTGGCATGGGTGCCGGGAAAGGAGGGCGCACCTACGAACCGGAGGGCTACCTGCCTGAAGCTTTCTGAAAAGTCGTTTGATAAGTTATTTAATCCAGAAATACCAGTTTTAAAAATTCAACTTAAATACAAAAAAAATGAATCCACAAATATATTTTACAGATACTTACAGTAAACTATATTTCTCACAATACTGCATGCCAAAGAGAGAATGCAAACATTCTGAATGTTCATCACTGAGGAATGTCTGGAAAAATGAGGTTGTATCTGTATCTGGACTAAACTACATTTTGTGGTAGCTATTAGAATGTTTCAAAAACATGACATTTCTCTCTCTTCTGGGTATGTACAGTGATTCCTCATCTATCGCGGGAGTTACATTTCAGAGACCCCCACGATAGGTGAAAATCCGAGAAGTAGCGGCATTATCTTTATTTTATTATTTATATATATTTTAAGGCTTTATAAACCCTTCCCACACTCCTATAAACCTTTCCCACTCTCTTATTAACCTCTCCCACACTCTTATAAACACTTCATACGCTCTTAAACACTTTCTATACTCTTAAAGCTACGTAATTTTAACAACATATAAAATTCTATATGGGTACTCACCAGTTTTAAAAAAAAATGATACGGTGAAGCCACAATAAGTAAACTGTGATATAGCAAGGGACGACTGTATGCACTTCACACTTTCTTGTCTTTTTAAAGTTACTCGTGGTCAGGGGTCTTGATTTGCCCAATGAAATGAGAGCTACTCTGTTGAGCTAAAGCCTGAGAACGCTTCGTTTTTTCTTCCCCTTTAGAACAGCTATAACCTGTTCTAGTAAATTGAGTGAAGATAACACAGAGCAGAGACCCAGGCAACTTCAACAAATAAGTAGTTGAACCAAAAATAAGCCTTTATTGTTTTAAAGCACTGAAACTTGGGAATGATTTATGTATTACTGAAGCATAACCCAGCCTACTGTAACTAATAAAAAGTCTTTTTTACACTTAAATATATATCAATGACATGGTACAGTGAGGAAAGCAAGTTGTAGAATAATGTGCATATTAGAGTCACACTTTTAAAAATATATAAAAATATATGTTATATGAGACAGGAAAATATCACAAGATAGACATGCAAATGTTAAGAACCAGTAACCTCTGGAAGGCAAGAAATTTTAAGTATTATTTTTCCTTATACACATAGTAAATTTATTTATTTATTTATTTTTAAAAGATTTTATTTATTTTTATTTTTAGAGAGGGTAGGGAGGGAGAAAGAGAGAAAGAGAGAAACATCAATGTGCGGTTGCTGGGGGCCGTGGCCTGCAACCCAGGCATGTGCTCTGACTGGGAATTGAACCTGCGATGCTTTGGTTCTCAGCCTGCACTCAATCCACTGAGCTATGCCAGCCAGGGCAGTAAATTTATTTTTAACACATGATGCAGTTGTTGCTAAACTTAAAAATAATCAAGAACAGGTTGACCTGGTCAAAAAAAGGCATAGTATAAATCCATACTGATTGAAAAGCCCGATGTGCATGAGATAGGCATGATCAATGAAAGTGAAGAGCAAATGCAGAAAGATTCGAGTAGAATTGAGTAAAGAAGAATTTATAATTTTAGGTCTGTGAAGAAATAGCTATTCAATGAATTGTGTTGATATATTGGTTAAACACTTGGAAAAGATTAAGTAAAATCTATGACTCCTTTAAAAAAAGTTAATTACAGATTCATTATGATTATGACTCTAATAGTTAAATCACATGGACAAATGGTGCATGTCTTGTGGATTAGGACAGCCCAAGGCCAGGAAGTATATAAGTAAATTGATAGATTTGACTACATGATCAATCAACTAAATCAATCAAAAGCAATCAACTACAAAATAGGGAAATATTTGCAACACATGTAACAGTGCTCAGTCAAAAATGTATAAGCCTGCTGTGTAGCTGGTGTGACTCAGCTGGTTGGAGTGTCCTCCCTTAAACTGAAAGGTTTCAAGTTCTATCCCTGGTCAGGGCACATACCCTAGATTGTAGGTTCAGTCCCTGGTAGGGGTGCTTCTGGGAGGCAACCAATAAATGTTTCTCTCTCACATCAATGTTTGTCTCTCTCTCTCTCACTCTCTCCTCTCTCTCTAAAAAGCAATGAAAAAATGCTGTTGGTGAGGATAAATAATGACAAAATGTAAAGCCTATACAATAATGTAACAATTATATTCTAAGTAAAATTTAGCAATTCAGGACCATAGGGGTACTTATTCCTGGGAGAGTGGACTCATAAAATGTGACTAATGAACATCACAGAATATTTTACAAAAGTAAGAAGTTATCAGCTAAGTATACATCCAGCAATATGGATTTGTTTATTTAAATTATATCATTGTTTATGCTATTCCAGTTGTTCCAATTTCCCCCTTTTGTCCCCCTCTATCCAGATCCCCCCACTCCCTCAGGAAGTCCCCACACCAATTTCCATGTTTATGGGTCATGCATATATGTTCTCTGGCTACTCTATTATCTATGCTGTACTTTACATCCCCATCACTATTCTGTAACGATCGATTTGTACTTCTTAATCTCTTCACTTTTTTTCCATCCTTTGAACCCCCTCCATCTGGCAACCATAAAAACATTCTCTGTATCTATGATTCTGTTTCTGTTTTGGTTGTTCATTTATTTTGCTTTTTAGATTTAATTATTGATAGAGATGTATTTTTTACCATTTTATTGTTCATATTTTTCTTCTTCTTAAAGAAGACCCTTTAACATTTCATATAATACTGGTTTGATGCTGATGAACTCTTCTAGCTTTTTCTTGTCTGAGAAGCTCTTTATCAGTCCTTCAAATCTAAATGATAATTTTTCTGGGTAGAGTTATCTTGGTTGTAGGCCCTTGCTTTTCATCACTTTAAATATTTCTTGCCAATCTCTTTTAGCCTGCAAAGTTTCTTTTGAGAAATCAGCTGACAGTCTTATAGGAACTCTCTAGTGGGTAGTTGTCTCCTTTTCTCTTGCTGCTTTTAAGACTCTCTTTGTCTTTAGAAAAGAGAACTATAAATTTAAAATCTACTTGAAAAAATAATGACAAAAAACTTCCCTAACTTGGTGAAGAAAATAGACATACAAGTCCAGGAAGCACAAACAGTCCCTAACAAGATGAACCCAAAGAGGCCCACACCAAGACACATCACAATTAAAATGCTAAAGGTTAAAAACAAAGAATGGGTTCATTTTTTAAAAGAACAGGGTGGTAAGTGAGAAAATTATAAAATAGAATGAGATGTTTAAAATAATAGTAAATGTATGTAAACCAAATTCACATGTGAACAAAAGAACAGCACAGATGGAGAAATGCAAACAAAAAATATACATTAAGTACTAGTATACATATCTGAGTGGGAGAAAGTTAAAAATGGAACAGGGAGCTGGAATATATAAATAAATATAAAACTAAAGAAAAGAAACCAAGCAGGATTGGACTTCGCAGAGACCAATGATAGCAATGAGCTATACTACTGATGAGTACAATTAGCTCAACTCAATGCACCCTCAGTTCAAAACACATATCACCAATAATTTAAAAAATAGGCTAAGGTGTGAGCTAGTAAATTAATAGCTAAGAATTATAAGTACAAATAGGTATTTGTAAGTATATGAAACAAAGTTCACTTTTACTACCAACTAAATAATTACAGATTAATTAAAAACTATGTGTTTATTTATAGACTAGTCTATAAAAATGTGATACTGAGTAGGAAGTATCATTCATAACCATTGCTGACAGCAGTAGACAGTGGTGGAATGCTTCTGGACCACTCAGAGGAGTGCTACACCCTACATGAACTGAGCAGAAATATCCAACACAGGTGTATGATTTCACAAATGTTACATCTAAAAATGAAGTGTTACATAGCATCTTACAGTTGATGAGGAGAGAAATTTTTTCTTTTTCTTCTGTATTCTTAAATCTTCCTGCAATTAACATGCATAACTTTCTGCAAATTATGTAATAAGTAAATAATAAAGTTAGGATAAAATAAATTGGGAGAGATTCAAAAATTAAACTCCTCTAGAAGGAAAGCTATAATATTCATATTTTCTTCTAAGACAAACCTAGACTTTTAACATACTATATTTTGCTTCTTTTCACAGATAAGTTGAGAGGGTTTCCTTGGCTCATAACTTCATACATTCCCTTCCCACAACTAAGAAATATTTGTGTTTGCTATTAAAACTCTGCATGGACATTTATGCTACAGGTAAGTGGTGGGGAAATCTTAGATTTTTCTGCAATAAAAGGTATTCTAAAAATATATGTGTTAACACAGGCTAAAAAGTTTCTTTACTAGGAAATGGCATAAAAAGTTTGTCTTATTAAATTAATTCAGTATTACATTTTGACAAAATGTAAAATGAAACAATTGCAAGTCTGTATTTCATGTGATTTCTTCATTTGTGAGGTGAATAGTAAAATTTATGGCCAGCATTTTTAAATTAGAAATTTACTTTTATAAAGCAGTTTTAGGTTCCTCAAAAAATTGAGCTGAAGTTGTAGGGCTTTCCCATTACCCTCCTGCCCCACACCTGCACAGCCTCCCTCACTATCAACACACCCCGCCTGACGGCACTTTTACAATTGAGGACCCTACAGTGACTCATCATTGTCACCCAAAGCCCATAGTTTCCATGACAGTGTATTCTTGGTGTAACAACATTCTGTGCATTTGTACATATATAATAATTTGTCTCCATCCTCACAGTCTCATGCAGAATGTTTTGACTGCCCTTAACACCCCTGTGCTACACCTGTCCATCCCTCCCTCACCTGGACACCATGTGACTGCTGATCCTCTCACTGCATCCATAGCTCTGCCTTCTTCAGAATGTCAGAGAGCTGGAATCACCCAGCATGCAGTCTTTTTCTGACTGGCTTATTCACTTAGTAACACAGATGCTTTTTGATGTATGATGCAGTATATCCTGATGAACCCAATGTAAGTTGAAAATACTCTAAGTTGAAAATGCATTGAAGACATCTAACCTTAGCTTAGCCCACCTTAAATGGGCTGAGAACACTTATATTAGCCTACAGCTTGGAAAAATCGTCTAACACAAAGCCTATTTAACAAAAAGGTGTTGACTTTATAATGTCTCTTATTGATGACACTCTGACACCAGCACACAGCACATTGCAGACCATCCCTGCTGACCCTGGAGAACGTGTGGCTGACGGGAGTAGGGAGGCCCGCTGCCCAGTGTCATGACAGAGTGTCTCCCACACACTACGACCTCAGAAAAGCTCAAATTACAAAATCTGAAGTATAGTCTCCACTGAACGTGTACCAGTTTACCAGCATCACAAAGTCAAATAAGCACGTCAAACCATTGAAAGTCAGGGACTCTGTTCTTTTAAGGTTCCTCCCTATCTTTTTTGACTCGACGGCTCATTTCTTTTCAGCCCTGAATGGTATGCCATTGTCTGGATGGACCACAGCTTACTCACCGTCACCTACTGAAGGACGTCCCGGTCGCCGTCAGTGTTTGGCAATGATGAATAAAGCTGCTGTGAGCATCCACATGCGGTTTCTGTATGGACATTGTTGTTGAACTCCTTTGGGTAAATACCAAGAAGTGCGATTATTTTTATAAACGCACTGTTACTGTCTTTCCCTTAAAGCTAAACAGTAGTTTCAGGTATCCAATATTAAACATCCCACACACTAATAACTTTCATTCCCTATGTTATGTTATGGAAAATAGTTTTATTCTGATATGACCGCTGCTCATAGGTCTTTGCTAATGAAGTCATTTACAGAAAAATGTGCACCTCACCTTGTCTGACCACGCTAACCTGTATTTTTCCTTCTTCCTGTGCCATTCTCTTTCCTGGTGTTACACTTTGCTTTCTAACGGATGTTTGTGTTGTTTCCATTGACATTGTCACCCAGAAAGATGCAGATGATTAAAGTGAAGGTACAAGAGCGCTGGACGTAGGTCGGGTCAGCTGGGCACAGGGCTGGATCAGCCTAACCTCGCCATCAGAGCTTCCCCCTCTGTAGCTGTGGGGGATGAAGACTCCACTCTTTCATCTGTGGACCGATGAGAGTTCACGGTTTTACTAAGGATGTGGTCAGGCAATGGCAATCTGCAACCCACACACAAAACACAGCGCTAAAATCTTCAGCAGTAACTGCATGTGATTTAGCAGGGTCATTTAGAAAGATGATTCATCAGCAGTAGGTGGAAACTGGTTCACTAAACTCAAAGCTTAAAGGGAAGAAAGAGATGAAATAGTTTCTGGATTCCCTTTTAGGCGACTCGCCAGGTGATTCAGAGCCCTTAAGAGCCCTGACTCAGGCTTCATTTCTCACTGCTGATAGGTTGCTGGAGCTTCCTGCCAAACAATTTATATCTTTCCACACTTTGGTTATGTAAATCTCCAAAATAAACTTCTAGCAGAGGTCTAGGGACTATGCTACCTGTAAGCTTATATTCCAAACTACTACTGTGTTCCTTCATTCTTCTTTCTAATTCATTTGGGGTCTGTTTGTGTATCCATTTCTCCCCAGTGTGA
Organism: Tonatia bakeri; assembly: GCA_004024845.1. Lineage (NCBI taxonomy): Eukaryota > Metazoa > Chordata > Mammalia > Chiroptera > Phyllostomidae > Tonatia > Tonatia bakeri. Next base: position 165,771 of record PVIA01001329.1, on the reverse strand, counting down.
CTGCACATTGTGGCAAAACTGTGGGACAGGCACTGCTTTCCCGGGGCCTGTATATCCTTTGCAGACTGGCCATGCATCTCCATCCGATGCTGACGGAGCTCCACAGCCCAGTGGATCTGACATCCTAGACTCTCTCTGGGCAGCCTTGACCTCTGCAGAAACCTTTACCGTTTTCTTGCCACACTCTGGCAAGCTGCCAGAGAACAGATCTGGCAGTCTCCTCCCCTAACTGGTGAGTAGCTCACAGTTGACCCCTTGGGAGAACTTACCCTGTGAGGGATGGATCCTTGACCATGGGCAGTGTTCCTTCCCTAAGGGCACCAGACTAAATACATATGCTTTAAAGAATACCGAGATGGAGGCTGGGAAGTAAGAACCATTTGCCTGGAGCAAATGTGCAGCACCACCCAACTCGGCTGCTAAGCCAGGGTTAAAGCAAGAGGCTCTTTGTTCCCCTCAAACATCTTCCACATCCCCCTAAAGAGATTTCGTATCCAGGGCACACACATATCTTACAAGTGCTGGAATTTGGCATTATGCCATATTCCAAGAAGAATAGAATCAAATAATGAGCATCGTTCCTCCACTACAACCTGTGATATAAATTCTACTCCAGGTCAGCTCAGGATGAGGTGTTAGAATATGTGTTGAAGGCATCTTGCAAGCAGCTAAACCTCTGAAAGGAAATTGCATTTATTTCACCAGCAAAGTGGTACAGTCTGGATACAACTGATTGTCCCCACAGTCCAGCATCTGGTTGTTTCAGAATATTTTTATTAGTTTATTACCAAGGCTTTTTCATTGTTATTTTTGTTCCCAAACTAAATGTTTGTTACAGCAAACTTAGAAAATGCAAAGGAGTAAATGTCAAGGTTCGTGTTACTCCTGTGAACACTTATTTATACCTCTGTACCTCCTGGAGGAGCAGCGGAGCCGCGTGGCCCAGGCCATGGTGAGGCCAGGGTGAGGAGAGCTGATGTTGTCAAAGATGGAAATTCCGCGAGCAAGACGGACTCAGTTAGCGGGACCACGAGGTCTGGAGAAGGAGTGCTGCTTTGGACTGGACAGCGAGGGTTGCTGCATCTGAGCGACACCTCAGTGACAGGCAGGAGCTCATCCTGCCGCACTGTGGGGACCAAGTCCCGACAGTGGGGCTGGCGGTGCGGAGACCGAAGGCGGGATTGCACTCATCACGGCGCAGACTGGGAGGAAGGTCAGTTTGCCTGGACACACATGACAGCACAGGTGGAGAGGAGCTCAGGTGGTCAGGGCCAAGCCATGTGAGCTGCACTGTCCAGGGTGGGAGACACTGCCCACTCGTAGCCACGCGGCACTGCGCACTCAGCTGCAGCTGGACCGCTGGACCGAGATGTGCGCCTGTGCCCCACGTTGTCCTTTACTGGACGGCTCCAACAGACAGCCTCGCACGTCACAGTCAGAAGTTGCGGTTCTAAGTACAATGAGAAGTATTCTAAGGAGGGGACGTGACTCACCATTTAATGAGGTTACATGGTTTCTGTGCAGAGAAAGGACCAGCAGAGTCACCAGGAAAGGCTAAGATTATTGACGGTGGGTTACACCAGCACATCATAAACAAAGATGGAGAGGAGAGGGCAGTTTCGGGGTTTATTTTAAAGGCAGAGCCATCGGAACAGAGATGGCTCCCAGCTTCTGAGTAACTGAGGAAGTGGGTGATCGCAGGGCCATTCAACGGAATGGCATAAACTGGGCTAGTGACTCGCTTGGGAGCAGAAGAGACCAGCGTTCTGCTGTAGCGTATTTTGAGATGTCTGTTGGCATCCAAGCAGACTCTTGAAAACAGAAATCGGCAGAGAAGTGGACCGAGGAGGAGGAGCCAGGAGGTCGGAGGTCGGCAGGTACACACAGTGGGTCGGACGGGTCTAGTCAATCACTTGTTGCACTTGTGGCTGCAGAGGGCAGTCCCTTATGAAGCCCTACAATTAGAAAGAAGGGAGAATCAGGAGCTCTTTCAAGAAAATTTGTTGTGAAAATAAGACAAAGCAGCTAGTAGCTAGAGAAAGACAATGTCTGTGGGGTTTTTTTAAAAGACCTATTAGGACTTCTCTGCGTGGTGAAAAGAGTCATTCAGTGAAGTAGGAGAAAGTGACACAGTAGACAGAGAGGGTAATTGTAGACACAAGGTTCTGAGTAAACGAGTAGGAACAGCATCCAGACCACAAGGGCAGGGTTGGCCTTTGATAAAGCTCAAACGCTTCTGTCATTATATCTGAAGAAGAGCCAGCGGGTGAGTGTGGATGTCAGGGAGTCTATCCCCTCCCCCAGCCCCATGTGTGTTTGTGGACAAGCCTCATATCCCGTCAAACATACGGAGCTGTATTTGCAGACAGGACACGAATGCCTTGACCCACATGCCAGAGCTCGGGATGGCCACGCAGAGTGCTCCTGCCCCTTCGTGCAGGACCTGTCATTCCGCTCTGGGAACTTTTATGACATGATATTTAAAAGTCTCCTAAAGGTGTGACTTGGTTAAGTCTTTTGCTTAATTAATTATTCTGAATACTCAAAATTCCTGTCAATCTGAAGGTTCATGGCCTCCACTTGGGAGAATTTTCCATATTATCTGTCTGATCATTTCTTCCGCTCCAAGGTTTATTTTCTCTCACTCTGGAACTGCTCTTATTTGTATATCCTGTGGATCATTCTTAAATGTTCACCTTTTACTTCTTAGCATCTATTTGGTTGTCCATTTGTTCTATTTTCTGGTAGGTTTCCCTTGACTTTAACACCCCAAACTTTTGCTTTTGAGGGAAAAGTTTGTTTTCTAACCTTACTGTTAATTTCCCAGAACTCTTACTTTGATCTCCATTCTCCACAGCATTTTCCCCTTCCTTTATGGCTTCAATATGTTATGTCTCTGAGTACATTAATTACCGTTCCTTTGAAGGTCTCTTTGCTTTCAACATTGCTTCTGCACCTCTGAGCTCCTTGTGTATTGTTTGCTGATTTCTCCCTTTCATGTTGGGTACTTTTCCAAAAGTTTTAAAATTCTTACCTATCTTTTCATATTTAAACATTTATTTTAATCAGTATGAGTGGCAGAGCACACCAAATGGTAGAAACCGTTGTGGAATGATCAGGGAGCTCTGGAGAACACTAAATGGCAAGATCCAATTTTCTCTCTTGATGGTCCAGTCTGTCTAGAGAAGGACCCCAGATTCCTGATCTTATGTAGAAGCTCAGCTGTGGGTACTCTGTCCCCTTCGTTCATCTTGCGCCTCACCCTGCATTTCCAGTACCTGGTGTTCTTTCTCTAAGCCTTTGAGTACAGTTTCTCCAGAGAGCTTGCTCTCAGTTTCTACAGACATGAAAGCTGTAGCTGTCTGAAGATGTGAGGTGGAGCCCTGGCCAGTGTGGCTCAGTTGCTTGGAGTGTTGTCCTGCAACTGAAGGGTTGCGGGTGCAATCCCCAGTCCAGATGCACGTGGTAGGCAACCGGTCGATGCTTCTCTCTCACATCAGTGTTTCTCTCTCTCCTTTCCTCTTTCTCTAAAAATCAATGAAAAAAAGACAAATGTCCTTGGGTGAAGATTAAAATAAAAGATACGAGGTTGAGGTGGGAGCTGGGGATCTCACTGGTTCTTGTGCAAAGTTCCAAACTCCCCAGGTGCCCAGCCATCGCTGAGCACATTCCTTCCTGTAATCATGGTGCATCAGCTTCCCACGTCTTCCTCATGTTCTAAAGAGCACAGCAGCTTTCTTCTCACCAATAACCCACACTGTATAGAGGCACATATTCCATCAATCTCTACTTTGATAAATAATTTGATTCCTCCTTTTCCTTTCCATCTCATGCATTCTAATTCAGAATTATAGATGTCTCTTAATTTAATAAGAGATGGAATCAGTGTTTCTATTTCCTGGCAGAGGCAGCAATATTGCTAAGTTGCCATCTTATACCAGAAAGTGTTTAAATTTTTTAGCAATGATGTTCTTTTTAACAATCAATATTCCTAAAAACATTGTCTTTCAGGAACTCTAAATTAATAACAGTGTTTACAGTGTTCCTTATCACCATATCCATGCTGTGGATTACCTTTTATTCTAAATATTAATCAAAGCACTTCCCTATACCTGTCCCTATCCCTATGCCATGGATTATCTTTTATTCTATCCTATTACCTTTTATTCTATTTATTCTAAACATTCATCAAAGTGGTGTGAAAAGAATAGCGTCATGTTCATATTGCATACTTAAAACCCAGAAGTATTATAATCTTTTTAAAAAGAAAGAAAGAAAGAAGAACTATTCAGAACCAGAGAGGAAAACAAGTAATTCTACTTTGCTAATGAAACAGAGAGGACTCCATAAAGAAACTGATATTTCATCAGTAGCTTGAAAGATGTGCCTGCCTTTTTAAAAGACATTTAAAGAGGGAATTATGCATATATTATAAGAGAATGGAGCCAAATAAAGACAAACATGTTCAGGGAATAGTGATATGTTTGGGAAGACAAAAAGAGATAATGCATGACAAAGGATTTTGGAAGAAGTAAAAGAGGATAATGCTTTTTATGTAAACTCAAAAATCATTATTTTTATTGATATCGATTTGATTTTCTTCCTAGAGTTTTCCATCTTCTCCATGAATCATATACATGGCTAATGGTCTAGTTTACAAGGAACCCACACTGTGTTTGTTTGGCCAGAAGTTAGTTAGTTTGTTTTTTCCTAAGATGGCTCTAGTAGTATTTTGTTGTCTTCAACTTCATTCAAAATAATTTCGTTAGCCTGTATTGTGACAGCTGTCATATCAGTGAGCACTTTTTTAAAAAAATTATCAAAACTGGTGAATTTTTGTGTAGACATTTTAATATTAAAGATGGAAGAAAAGCAACGCTTTCAGAATATTATGCATTATTGTTTCAAGAAAGGTAAAAAAAAACACAAAAAATTGTGTAGTGTATGGAGAAGGGGCTGTGACTGATCGAACATGTCAAAAGTGGTTTGCGGAATTTCATGCTGGAGATTTCTTACCGGATGATGCTCCACAGTCGGGTGGACCAGTTGAAGTTGATAGCAATCCAACCAAGACATTAATTGAGAAAAATCAATGTTGTACCATGTGGGAGATAGCTGTTGACATACTCAAAATATCCAAATCAATATGATTTGGTGAAAGTGAAAAATGTGGTCTTTATTTCATGGGAAAAAAATATGGACTTTTTGGCCAACCTACTTCAAAGAAGACCTAGAGAAGATTACATTCCAATTTCACAAAAATTATTGCTTAATATAGAAGTCACAAAAGTATTTTGATTACTTTTCCACGGTTAGGAATTAGGTATCAGTCAAGGTTGGGACGTGTCATGCACACTCCCCTGAGCCCAGCTGATCTCAGGTTGTGGCTGGGGGATGGCTCCACACACACTGCCAGGGCCCGGAATCTGGACTATCCTCTGCTTTGCTGTCACAGCTTTCTCCTAATGCTGCAAACTGCAAGCTAGCTCAACCTGCAAAGGCCAGGGAGTAGTCCCTGGAAGCAATCCTCCCTCAGTGTAGGAGTCTCAATAAAGGTCCAGCCTCAGCCTTGGCTGAGACAAAGCTCGGCAGGTCCGACACAGTTCCTCACCGGGGTCCCTGGTGGGGCTGAGCTGCACCTGCCCACATTGGGAACTGCATCATCCACACGCACAGCTGGCTCCTCTTCCCCTTTCTCCTCATCTCCCCATCCTTTGACTTCTGCTTCTCAAAATTTCCTCTTAAATAATCTATCCGCACTCAATTCTGTTTCTCAGGATGTGCTTTGGGGAAAAGTACTAAAGTAAAACATGTACTTAACACATTATGTGCCCCTATTATTTACCTATTTCTGTGAAGTTCGCATAATTTTTAGGCATTCAGGCTTTTCTATCTCTTTATCTCAAAGACTAAAGGATGATTTTAAATTATGTTTTTAACTTGGCATTGATTATTTATATTTAGGAGAAAGATTAGTCAGTGATGCATAAAGGAGGAACATTGAACGGAAGGCCAGGAAGCCCATATTGTGGTCTCGTTTTGTATTACCTCACGGTGAGACTCCATGAAAGTCATTTCATCTATCCAACACTTAGTCTTCTAAATTATTGAAATGAAGACACTGATTTTATGGTTTCATGAAACGACAGAGGGAGGCCTGCTTCAGCAAAGCTGCCGATTGGGCGTGCTGGTCAAGGTGGGGCGCCTCACCTGCACCTGCGGCCTGCTGTCTCCAGGCCTGGGGCACCTTCTCACCAGCATCCAAGCTAGATCTGTCCTTTGCTAGGCTAGTTCCTAACACCTTTGCAGCCCATGGCTTTAAATATACATGCTACTTAATTTACGTAAATAGCAGGTTCTATCCGCTTCTAGACAATCTAATATGACAAAGGAAACCATGTTAATAGGAAGTTCACTCAGGAGCACGCCTTCCACGTTGACCCCAGGTTCTTCCTGGTTTCTTTCACAGCCCTCCAGGTAACACACACAAATGCCAGTGACCTCCAAAAAGTCACCTTTGTAGTGTTGCCCAAGAGTGACTCCAAAGGCAGCGTTTCTAGACAGAAGGGAGGAGGAGCCTCGTGGTGGGGGAAGCTGGGAGGCAGGGAAGGCTTTGCTGCACTTTGCAAATCGTCCTGGTAGCTCCATGCCAGCTAGGCTCTGCTGAAGACTGACTCAGACAGAAGCATTGAATCAGAAAGTAAAATAGTTCCTTTGTTCTGATTCAAGATATGCTTAAAGGAAATTCCTGTTCACAGCAGGTGATTAAACAAGCTTTATTAGAGGCCATTACATGGAGGCACTGATGTTGCTTTGCTGCCATAAAATGGTTCATTTTCCCATTTTCTCATTCTTTAACTTTCAAATAATGTTAATTAGATTTATCAACAACTCGACGACTCCAAACTGACTGCCAAAGTCTTATAAGAACACTTTTACCACCTGTTCTGTTAAAGGAGTAAAGCTCAAGCCTACCCACCAAATCCCCCCAAGACGGAACAGAATGGATTTCTATCCCGAGAGAAGGGTCACCATAGAGTTCCAAGTATCAAAATCCAAGTATGAATTTTTTCTTCATGTCAGAAATTCACATGGATTTGCCTTCCACTCAGTAATAAACCTCAACTTCTATTAATTTCAGTGTGGTATATAAAATTATTTACTAATCCCTTTACCCCATCAAAGTGTTTAAAGAAGAATAATGTAATTTGTACTTTATGTTTATTCTTATACTTTTTATTTATTTGCAGGGATAAAATACAAGTGTTCCTTTTTCTCCTCATGGCCTTCTAAACCATTAATGTATCACATATTTAACCTAGGAGGTAAAATTCCCCATTCCTTATGAAGCATATTCTTTTGGCATCTGAAATCCTTACCATGTGTAAATGTGAAATTCAAATGTCAACTCCATCATCCTTGTAAGAGCAACATAAGGGTCAAAATTAGTTGCCTCCCAAATGATGCTAGAAAACAGGGGCTGCTCTGGTCTTTGTACCTGGGGGCTTCAGCAGGCCTGTGTTTGGTGTGACAAACACGCCTGCTGAACAAACCCAGGATTTCTGCTGCTGGGGTCTGACTGCCACAGTGTTCAGCACAGGTTCAAGGTGAGCACACAACATACAACAACAGAAAACCTTCATTCCTCTCCCTGGGTCCCTCTTCCCTCATAAACTCGCCCCTTTACAGTCTTTCCATTCCTCTCCCTTTACAAACCCACCACTGCCCACTTCTGAGCACATCAGTCATCTGTTTTGACCCCACACTTCCCTGGAGGGTAGACGCCATGGTTTGTAGCATCGGGGAAGGCACAGCTATTATCCCTCCTCCCCAGTAGCCACTCTCTCTGAATTTTGAGTTATAGAAATCATGACATTTTTGCCTAATCAGTTATTATTCTGCCTTACCTAATTCAGTAAGTTTGATGGCAAAAATCTGCCAAGGGCTTTGGATATCATGAAATGGATAGATCTATATAAATGTCTGGAACAATTCTATTAGATGAAGACACTTTAGGGTATGTTTTATTGGCCCATTAATAAATGAGTGCAGTGGTAAAGATATCTGGCTCCCAGCCCTGTTTCATGCAAACACGAAAGATGTGGGTTAATGGAGCAATTAAGCACACTTCACCTCCCAGGGCTGTAATCATGTTGGGAAGAGGTACGTGAACTGCTGAAACAGTAAGGCAACTGTAAATGCAGAGAAAGAACTAGAAGCTTAACTTCTGTCCAAATGATAAGGAAATCTATGACAGAATTTCAAACAGTTGGGAATTTATAGGACACCAGAATTGATATCTTTAAATGTTTTCTTGTCAAAGGAGTTATCTTGTTTTCCTGACGTGAAGGGAATACGAAGTGGAGATGTGGACGACGGGCACTGTTAGGTCACACGGAGCAACAGTGGAGGAAAGCCTGCTGGGAATTGTTAGCACCATCTGATGATGAGGCATTGGTATGCTGAGACTGCTTTTGTGACAGAAAAGATGGGAGAAGTAAAATGAAGGGTGAGTCCTGAGAGCACTGTCGTGCTGGGAGAGGGTGCCCCGGGACAGCTGGGCGCTCTGTGTCCTCCACAGCTCCTCCTGGCTGTCATCTGGATTCTTTATCACTTCCTCTTATCCCTCCCTCAGCACTTACCTGTGGTCGTGGACCCAGAGCCCTATCGCTATTTTTATGGAGTCCGCTGTGTAGGCATGGTCCATGATTGACTCCATTTCCTGCCGCTCTCCCCTCTGGAGAATGGGCTGGGGCTGAAAGCTGAAAGCTTCTCCTCATGGCTCATTCTTTCTGGTGACAGCCCTTATGCAGCAGCCCACCCTGAATCACCTCATTAGAACAAAAGATGCTCTTGGTGCTCTTATCACTGAAGAAATTGCAAGGGTTTCAGGTGCCTTGTGCCAGGAACCAGGGGCAGACAGCAATACAAGGGTGGGGCAAAAGCTGGTTAACAGTTGTTCATATGGAAAAGGAGAATAAACTCTGTGTTTTATGTACTCATGACAGTAAATCTACTTTTGCCCCACCCTATATATATATATATTTTACACACAGACACACACATCTATGGAAACATCAAATTGGGTGCAATTTATTATATGTCAGTTATATCACAATAAATCTATTTACATTATTGTATATTTGCTGTCCCATTTATTTCTTCACCCATTAAATTTTGGGTTCTATTTATATCACTTTAGAGCAGTGGTTCCCAACATTTTTGGTGGCACCAGCGTCTAGTTTTATGGAAGATCTGGTTTCCATAGACTGGGGTTGGGAGGATGATTTGGGACGACTCAAGAACATTACGTTCAAGCTCTGTGGCCCAGGTCCTAACAGGCCTGGAGGGTAGGGGCCCCTGCTTTAGAGAAACAGCTTCAAGAAGATCTTCATTGATAGTTGAATGTCTATATCTATCCACCTTGCACCTCCAAGCCTCTCTATTGCATTGAATCATAGTGGTGATCTCCACCTTAGATGCCTGTACTCCGCTGGCTCTGTGACACTGTCTTCTAGTTGTCATGACATATCTCTGAGATTCTTGTGTTTTTTCTATCTGTACTCCCCTTTTCTTCTTTGATTTCTGAATTGTGGTTGTTTCCCAGGATTCTACTGACACATCACCTCACCCTGCATATGCTCCCTGAATATTCCCCTGGACTCTCCCCAGTGCACATGCCTCCCACATGCAGGTGGCTGACATCCCTGTGGGAGACCCGCACTGACCTTCAGATGCTACTTCCAGACGTTCGATGGACATTTCCACTGCCATTTGCCCAAGGAAAGTGAAGACAACCCATGAGGCACTGAAACCAATTCCTTCACGGCTCTTTTCTTCAAGTGTCATAGGCTTATTTTATCAGAATGTGTTTGATTTTGTATTTCTTCGAATCAATCCATATTATTAGGGTCCATATGTGCTTCACTCTTGTGAGTGAGGAATGAATATACAGATATATAACTGGGGGTGAATAGATAAATAGATATAAATATGCATCAAAAATCTAAGCTGGTTATAGAATTTTGGAATAGGAATAGAAAAAAATTGGTTGAAATGTTGGTAAAGACTGAATACCTAAATGTCTTTGGAAACAACCACAAGATGTACCAAACTTGAAGCTGCATAAAACAGCTCGAGCCAACAGGGCGGCGTGCTGTGGGTGAGGCCTGGCGGCAACGGGGCTGTGAGTCCCGGGGCGTGTGCCGCAGCTGAACTGGCAGCTGTCAGGGACGCAAGTGGATTTCATGGGTCTGTGTGGCTGGCATCATCTTTCTTAAAGGAAGCTGCGTTTGGCATGCATGTAAAGCGGAGAGACTTCACGTAGCCGTACAGGCTCACTCAGAGGTGCTCTTGTTGGAAAGCGTTATCTGGTTCTCAAAATAATTGAAAGATTTCTTGCTTTCAATTGTTTTGTACTCTCATTTGTTAATTCTGACTAATTTTACTGTTTTCATATTTAACTATAAGGTTTTGACTAAGTTTTAGGAATATGAAAATAAATAAAGCACATGTTCTACCTGTAAGGTGCATACAGCTTAGAAGAAACAAGCCTTTAGTGCTCGCAGGTCCCAGGTGCCCTTTCTGTGAGTTTGCTCAGCCTTAGGTCAAGCTCGTTTAAGGTAGTCCAGTGTATCTCAGAGGAATATAATCAGTTCCACGGGTTAATCTCTTTTATAAATAAGGTGATGCCAGCAGTGGTATAAATTGCAGTAGAATTTTAAAAGGATTTTGAAATTACCTGTGTCAGAGATCACCTTGTGACTAGAGGAGGTAATGCTTCACAATATGTTCTACCTTAAGCCTCAGAGCAAAGGCATCTGATCACCATTTTCCCTGTCTTTATTTACAAAACTCCACTTACACCTGAGCGAAGGACCATGTTCTTGCCCCCTTTCCAGTGGAGCTGCCAATGTGATGGAAAGGGATGGCTGCTGAATGTGCCTTTCTGTCGCTGAAGTGGGCTCTCCCGGGAAGACTCCCTTTTACTCCCCCTTCCCGCCACTTCCTCCTTCTCCTTGCCTCCAGCACAGACACTGGTAAAGGAACCTCAGGGCCACTGCAAACCCTGCAGGGACCTTGCTGAAGCTACAAATGATCACTGAGATAAGTGAGCCTCTATCTTGTCTAAAATTGAGCTCGATTTAAGGTTTTCTTTTATAATGTATCAAACTTAACCCTAAAGGCCGCCATGCAGGAGCAGCACAGCGGGTGCAGTTGGGACCCTGGCCCACCTGAGCAGCCAGCTCTGCCATCACAGGCAGTACTGACACGACTGTTTTGCAGCCTCCCCTGCACGTCTTACTCTTCATGCTTCAGGGCTCTGGCATTGCGGAACCCTTAATCATCAAGGGTAACACTCCAGTATTGACAGCTATACATTTCCAAAAGAAAAACTAAAATTTGTAGCTAATTTTTTAAAATATCAAAGAGATTAAACTGCCCTTAAGGCAACCTGGGCTAAGGGACCCGGATCTCGGAGAAGAGAAAGCCACGTTTGGGTGAGCTGGTATGATTCACCACATCTCCCTTACGGCCATTTGTCTCCCTGAGTCAGGAGGCTGATGTTGCTTTGAAACCTCGAGAGTTTCCTGAGTGAAATTTGGAACTGGCCTCTGAACACAGAGGGCTAGGAGAGATGGAGGAAAGTGGCAGACCTCTCCAGGTTGGCAGGTGGGAGGTGTAAGAAACAAGGAAACCTACACATGAGTTGGGTCTTGGGTGCCCAAGATGAGTAGATCTCCATACCTGCGCATCAGAATCTTAATGTGTATATAGAGGCCTTAGCACAGCTCAGTCAGTAGTCCATTCAGATGGTCTCAGCAACACCTCACTCTCAAGACTGTATCTTTGAAACAACTCCAGCTTTGGGGATAGTAAGGGAACATACATTCCAGGGAGAGGGTGAGGCACCTCCAAATACCTGGATTCCCCTCTTGGGTTAACATGCAATGAAGTCTTCTTGATGACCTCCAACAGCTGAATAGCTCAGCAGAATCCAGGACCAAAAGCAGCAGAGCAGACTTTCAATAATCTCTGTTTAATGGGAAGCTGAAACTGAGGTTCAGGATTGGCCAATAGGAAGTTCCCTGGTGAGCACCCGAGTTCCACGGGAGACCCTGATGGGACTAAAGCACAGAAGTATCAGCAACCTGGAAATTGCACAACTCTCTCCAAGAGATTTGAGCTTCAAATCATCTCAGGTCAGCCCCTGTCTGCCAGTTTGAGAAAGTAAAAAATGTGGAGATTACTGATAGGATGCACTATATTCATGGATTGAGAGATTCAATACTGTAAAGGAGCCAGTTTTCCCTAAAATTAATATATAGATTGAATGTAATTCCAATCAACAACCAAGTCAAGTTTTAGTTGAAAGTAACAACTGGTTACACAATTGTTATGAAAATATAAAGTATTAAGAATAGCCAAGAGTCATTGATGTTTCTCTTTCTCTCTTCTTTCCCCTCTCTCTAAAAGCAATGGATAAATGTCTTTGGGTGAGGATAAAAAAATATAGAAAAAAAGCCCTGGCTGGCGTAGCTCAGTGGATTGAGCATGGGCTGCGAAACAAAGCATCACAGGTTCGATTCCCAGTCAGGGCACATGCCTGTTTTGCAGGCCACGGCCCCCAGCAACCACATGTTGATGTTTCTCTCTCTCTCTCTTTCTCCCTCCCTTCCTTCTCTAAAAATAAATAAATAAAATCTTTAATATATATATATATATATAAAGAATAGGCAAGAGTGCCTTGATGAAGAACAAAGTGAGTTAGTTACTAGAGAGACATTGACAAGGAAAGCGACGAGCTCCCTGCCACTGTAGAGCTCACAGTCCTGTGGGAACACTAGAGTCTGGGTATGATTTCTTCAGAAGAAAGAGCACAGAATGTCTGGAAAACCCAGCCTCGCCCAGGAGCCTCCCTGAGAAAGTGATCTTTAGGCTGCGACCTTAAGGATGGACAGTAGTTACCTAGTTGAGTAGGTGAAGTGAGAGCATTCTAGGGGAGGGAAGGTTTGGTGTGAATCCCTAAAAAAGAGAGTGGGCTTATGAAGTGGAGCAGGGGACAGTGGGAGCGGGTTGGGGACTGACGAAGGATGTGGGTGAGCAGGAGCTATAACCTGGTACGCTTTTGAGGACGTATTAAGGAATTTGTACTTTATGCTAGGTCAGTATTTTCAGGGATTCTCCTTCCCCAGGGAATAAAAAAGATTGTGTTATCAAAAGACTTCACAATATTATTCCAACTGCATTGGGGAGGATCAAACCGGAAGTTGGGAGAGTAACTGGGAGAGTTTCCCCTAAAAGTTTAGGAGACAAGAGCAGGTGTTCGGAGAGAAGTAGAAGAGGTGGAGAGGCCTAGATCAGCAAGGAGGGGTCAGACTGCCTCCCACGGAGGTGCTAACCAGACCACGAAGGTGCTCATTCAAGCCAAAATTCACTTGTATCCCCAAAGTTCATTTGTGCAAGCACTAGACCCAACGTGATGGCGTCAGGAGGTCAGATGAGGTCAAGGGTAGAGCCCTCATAAATGGGCTTAGGGCCCTTCCGAGAGTCGAGGGACAGCTGCTGCGCCCTGCTCTCCTCTGGGCATGGACACAAGGAGCCCAAAGGCTTCAGTGAGGAAGAGGGCTCTGCCTGGGGCTCAACCTTGTGGGCACCTGGATCCCAAACTCCCAGCCCTTGGGAGTGTGGGAAGTAATGTCTGTTGTTTATAAGCCACTCAGCCTGTGGCACTTGCTTAGAGCAACCCAAACCCACCCGTACACACCTCTGTGGTACTAAGAATTGGGCTAGGAAGCACTTGTCAAGTGTTGGGAGAGAGGACTACTGAATTACAAAACTTGGAAGACTAGAGAGGAAAGAAGGAGGAAAGGAAGAAAAAAAGAAGGAAAGAGGAAAGAAAGGTAGGAGGAAAAGGGAGGGAGAAGGGATTGTGGGGAGAGAGGGGAATTCAGGACCCCAGAATGTCTTTGAGGTATGTCAGCAAAAAAGGAGGTGAAGGAAAGAAAACCCCAAAATTCAAAAACCAAAAGAAGGGTTTACACATGGAGACTGAAACAGTAAAAGAAATTTTTCTTACTAGTCAAAGTACAGTCTTCACACTGTTGAGAAAAGTGTGAAGACTGCACTTTGAAGTGAAATGTGGTCATTTTAGCACAATTACGTGGCCAGTGGCTCTGGAAGCATTGGCTCATATACCCAATGAAATGTGAATGTCTGAATTTTAAGCCTTAATAATTCACCAGGCAGTCAAGAATAGTATTTTTAATTGGTTATTTTATATTTTTATAAATATATTCAATTTGAAATTAAGCTTTTCTTATTTTGGCAACTGCTATAATTATTTTGTGTTCCTGGCACACGCTTTGCAGGCTATGCAAACTCCAAACCTCATGATGAGAGGGAAATTCATGAGTTAAAATTATACCATAAGTAACCCAAAGTGAATAAGACATGTTAGAAAATTAAATGTGTATATTATGAACCAAATGACAGCAGTTATTTGGTTCATAATAAAGAGCATGCAGTTTGTTCATTTTTGTTTTACTTAAGAACAGTTGGAATAATGTCATCTGTGGGCAGAAATCATCACGTGTGATTTCAGGGGTGATAGGAAACTGGGTGTGAGCCCACCTTCTGCCATCTATTTACTTCTGTCACATTCAGAAAGACACCTCGGCCCGTTTTAACTCGTTTCACTGCTACGAGTTTCATCAAAAGATTAAAGTAACAAAAATAAAAGTTTTAATGAATTGAAATGTTACATGTAAGTGTTGTACCCAATATTGTCATATTATTTCTGGAAATGACATTCTCTTAGTTTCCAAGTTAAAGGTAATTTTCTTGCTTTCATTTGTCTGAGTTTACCTGTTCCCAACATTGATTTTAGATTCTTTTCAATGCACATAGAATTCTACTCTGATAGGCTTTTGTTTCTTTCAGTACCTTAAATAAGTTTTTCTGCTTCCACGTTTTTTTCTGATGAAGGCAGTATTCATTCATATTGTTCCTTCAAAGGTGATATTTTTTTTCTTCTGTTTTTTTTTTTTCTGTCTGGTTTTAACATTTTCTCTGTCTTTGGTTTTCAACAATTTTTTAATTCTTGTGAACCTAGCTCACTGAACATCTTGGAGTTCTGGGTTGAAAGTCTTCATTAGTAATGAAAATTCTCATGCATTATTTCTTCAGATGTTGTTTCTGGTCTCTTCTCCTCCTGGATATTTTCTGTTGACTCGTATTTGAGCCCAGCAGCCCTTTCTTCTGTTGTGACAAGTGATTTTTAAATCCATATAATTAGTTCTTGATGTAGCTGCTCAAAAGCTCATTTAATTATTTATAGAATCTAATAATCTGCTGAAATGCTCTCTTTTCACTCATTTTCCCCATTTCCAGGAGAGTTTATTTAATTTATTAATTATGGCTATTTAAAAGTCTTTGGCTACTAAATCCAAAATCTGGATCATTTCTTGGCCTTTGACTAATGACAGTATCATCTTTTTTTTTTTTTAATTCACACTTTTTTCTGTCTCTTCATATGTCTGGTAAGTTTTCATTGCATATTGCATTTGTAGAGGTTCTAGCTTATTTTTTCTTCCTCCACTGAATTTTGAGAAGTGCTCTAGTGGGTGTTAGACGGGTGATGGATCATCTTAACGCTCCAAAGGCCTAGTATTTGTTTCATCAGGGCAAATCTATTTTGGTTTTATTCTTTCTCCTAGGGCCTTTTTTTCACACCTCTAGAAAGCATCTTCAGGGTGTTCCACGCAAATGTCCAAGGTGTTTTCCAAGGTCTTTCTACTCTGTTTGGACACATATTTCAATATCTTCCAATAACTGTGTGATTTCTACTTGAATTTCCAACTCTAGCCACCGCACTGTGTCAGGCCTCCAGAATCATGACCCTGGCCCATAAAGCCTAGGAACGCAGGCAAGGAACTCAGGAGATTCCCACACAGCTTTCTGGGGTTTTCTCTCTGTGACCCCTCTCTGCCACTGTGTCCCCTAGCTCCCTTCCAAATTTGTCACCCTTCAGTGTATGTCCTCTGCCTTTAGACTCTGTAGCTCCCTGCTTGGTCTCATCCCATTACTTCTGCTGGGAAGAAAGTGGTCAATAAGAAAAAAAATTCCATGGGAATGGACTCCTTATGGGCCTGCCTTGTGTTGGTTGTTGTTTGTAACTAAAAGCGTTTCCCATAATTTATCCAGGTTTTGTACTTATAACAGCGGTAGAGAGGTAAGTGTGCTATTAGCTGTCTTGTCCATAACTAAAGTCTCACTTAATAATTGAATAATTGAATAAATCCCATGCTCATCCTTAAAAAAAACCCCTAAAATACAGAATTTCAAAATGAATTTCAGCTCTAGTTTATCTCCTTTAGTTCAGATAAACATCCTCAGTAAAGTATTCTTTGGGTTTTAACTTTTGCTACTAATTTGGTTCATTCCCAAATCTAGTATGTATCCCTTTTATATTTTCTTCTTAAATATAAGTTACTAAATTGGCTGAGCAATAGAACACCAGGCTCAGAATCAAACATCTTACTTTGACCCAGCATGAATCAATCCACTTACCAACACACTTGTGGCAACTTTGTTAACACTGCTAGTTTTTAGTTTCTTCATAATTAGCAGCTGATTTACATTTATCTTGCCCATAAAGATAATGGGAAAGTTGGCTAGAATCAGGGAATACCATACATATGAATCTAATAACTACTTCTCTTTAGAAATAAAATTGTCCTGGTAAGATATACGATATAAAATATTATGGTCTGTCCAGAAAAAGTCAAACCCCTGTTAATATAATGAGAATAGTTTGCATGACATTGATGTAACCTGGCAGCCAAGGAGAGTGGACTGGAATGCACGTGTGTGAACAATGACGACTTCACTGTACTACTCAGTGGGGGTAGTAGACACCATTGAGTGAGCAGGTGTATTGTGTGACCATCGTATTCAAAATGACTGAGCAAATAAAGCAACAAATCTGGAACAAATTTTTCATTAAGCTTGAACATTCCTCTGCAGAAACTATTCAAATGATTCAGAAGGTCACAGCTATGGGCAACTGGTGATTGGCAGCTTGGTCACCACAATGCGCCCACTAATACATCATGTCTCCTGAAGAGTTTTTTGGCAAAACATCAAATTACCCAGGTGACTCAGCCCCACTACAGCCCATATTTGGCACCCTGCAACTTCTGGCTTTTTCCCAAACTAAAATCACCTTAGAAAGGGAAGAGATTTCAGACTGTTGATGAGATTCAGGACAATGTGACAGAGCAGCTGATGGTGATTAGGAGAACTGTGTGAGGTGCCAAGGTGCCTACTTTGAAGGGGACTAAAGTGTCATTGTCCTATGTACACTGTTTCTTGTATCTTCTTTAATAAATGTCTCTTTTTCATATTATATAATTGGATACTTTCTGGATGTATATATATATATAAAGTTGCTTCCTTTTCTGACAACTGGCAAATGTTTTATTTCATGATCTTCTGTAGAATATTGCTAGAGATTGATCTCAAACTTAATCACTATATAGATACCATTTTTCTGGCTCCTTGTCTGTAATGTCTGGGTTTACCAAACAGGATTATCAATGGTACTTCTGTTCTCAGAGACAAGTAGTAATTCTATATTTCCATTTAAAGTCATGATCCTCTTCCTAGCTATGTAGTGGTCAATTTACTTAATCCTTTAGATTTCTGTCTTTCTCCTTTACTACATATGGATAAAATACTTGTTGGAATGT
This sequence comes from Tonatia bakeri, assembly GCA_004024845.1. Classification (NCBI taxonomy): domain Eukaryota; kingdom Metazoa; phylum Chordata; class Mammalia; order Chiroptera; family Phyllostomidae; genus Tonatia; species Tonatia bakeri. The sequence continues at coordinate 148,018 of PVIA01001329.1, read as the reverse complement.
TTGTCTTGAAATTAAGAAAATACATGAAGGCAGACATTGCATTCCATCTGAACAGTTACCAAACAAGATTGTTGCTGTATTGATATCATTAGTATCACCCAGGGACTCTGTAGGTGAGTCACCTGAGCAAGGATATTTGAATAAGTAGCCACAGGCTTTCTCATTAATCCCCGCCTCCCCCCAGCATGACCTCAATTCTCTCTATGAAATGTCTAGTCTCTTCTCTCCTAAAGGTTGTTCTACCTAGAACAGATCTGGAACAGATCTAGAACAGAATATAGACTCAGAAACTGTATTTTTACATTTCTTTTTTCTCTTAATGTTACTTATCTTCTCAATGAAGAATTATCTTTCCCTGTTTATTTTCTAGCTCTAGGTAGAATGAACAGAACTATGCTCTTTTAATATTGTAAAGATATTCATTTTATATTGTACCTTTTAAATTTATTGATTGACTTTTTAGAGAGAAAGGGGGGAGGGAGGGAAGAAGTGGGGGGAGAGATAGATAGAGGTTTGTTGTTCATTTTACTGATGCATTTATTGGTTGATTCTTGTATGTGCCCTGACCAGGGATAGAACCCTCAATCTTGGCGTACTGGGACATTGCTGGAATGAACTACGCTACCCAGCCAAGGCTGTCTATTTAGTCTTTGCTTATGAAATTCTCCTTCAATCATTTCTTACACGTTCTTTTAAAAACCTTCGGAGGCTGCGGGGCAGCCTCCTTGGCAACTCTGCAACGTTGACATCTTTCACGTTTTCCTTAAATGGTTAGCTGAAAGCAGAAAAGAAATTTATTTTTCCCTCCCTGCTTCCCTTTCCTCCCTTGCTCCTTCCTCCTAAGTTACATGTGAAATATAAAAGCCTGGTTAGCAAGACCCTTAGTTTTCTTTGCTGATCCAGAAACCGTGTGTGTGGCGTGCACGTGAGCGTGCCTGTATTTTCCATGCCTGTATTGTCTCATTCACTTCCGAGGTGTGAACTTCCAGAAGAGGAATCGCCAGGACTTCCCTACCTTGTTCTGCATGAGGACTCACCATGTGTCAAAAAATACAGAGCATCAGGCTGCTCTCTAGGGAGAGGTTTTCGATCGAGCTATACATTTGAGCCGAGCTGGAGTACTTTCATCAATAAGTTGTGTCCAGACTCCCTTCCAACCATAACCAATCTAGAAGAAGCCCTCAACAAAACTCACTGACGAAGCAATCTATTCCTGAAGCACCAGCGGGACAACTGGGGATGCGAGTGGCCGGCTTGTGCTGCGGCGTCTCCCGACTTCAGCGAGCCCACCCGAGTCCCCTCAGCCTGTCCCCTCGTCCTCCAGGCGCAGGACCACGGAGGACCGGTCCCCGAGCCGGGCGCCACGCCAGCCGTCACCTGGGCACCTGGGCATGCGCGGAACGGACCTGGGTCCCCCGCGGGCGGCCTGAGCCTCACAGAGCTCTTGGCCGGAGGAGGAGGAGGAAGAGGAGGAGGAGAAGGAGAGGGGTGGGGGAGGAGGAGGAGGAGCGCAAAGCTGGGAGGAGGCGCGGCTAGCAGCCGCTGCCGCTGCCACCACCGCCACCACCAGGCAGAGGAAGAGTTCGCGGGAGGGAGAGACCCTTCTCCCACTTGGAGCGCCTTGGGTCTGCTTCTGGAAAAAAGCGATAAAGAAGGAGCCACGGAGAAGAAGAAAGATAAAGAAGTGAGGGGGGACCGTAAAGGAGGACGTGGACTCCACGGACAGTGCCGGAGCGGCCGGGACCCGGAGGCTCAGAGCGCGAGAGGAGGGCGGCCCCGGGCGGCAGGTGCCGCGGGCGCAGCGCCCTCGCGCCCGGAACGCACGTCGCGGATCCCGAGCGCACGCTGCGGTGTGTCATAGCCACCCAGGAGCCCCGCGCTCCTCGTTAGTTCTTCGAGAGGCGGCAGCGGCTCTGGCGGGACCGGTGATGGACCAAAGGGCGGCTCCGGGCGCGGGTGCCAGCGCGCGTTCCTAGGACTCTCGTTCCCCGAACGCCGAGTAGGAGACGACGAGGAACCACGGGCCCGGCGCTCCCCGCGCATCTGAGGCGGGACGAGGGCTCGGAACCGCACCTACGGTGCAGAGGCCAGTTGAGGACGCTCCGAACCGGCCGCCCAATCTCCTGCCCTAACGCGCCGCGGAAGTAGGAAAAAGTTTTCTGCTTGGGTAAGAAATGGCTTTGCTTTGGGGGTTTAAATTGAGTTCTGGGGAGAGACGTGGAAGCTGGTCAATTCAGGGTGAGGGGTGCCTGGTGGCTGGGGGCTTGAACCCGGAGAGAGCGCGGTCTGGCGCGGAGCTGAGCCCTGGGACTGAGGGTAGGGGTACTCGGGTGATAGCAACTGTCGGGAAAGGCACGGGAACCGTGGCCCGGCGGGGAGTCGGGGGCATCCCCTGCGTCCTGCGCCGGGATTCCTTCTCCTTCCTGCTGGATCCATGGCACCAAGTGCGAGGACGGGAGTAGCCGCGGGCTTGGTGTGTGTGGTGCGCGTGTGCGCTGCCCTGACGCTTTTGAGAAGCTAAAGCAGACACCCACCGACCTTGCAGTGGGCGGTGGTTTCGAGCGCCTTTCAGGCTGAAGACGCGAATCTAGCGTTTAGAGTAGCACCTGGCGAAGGTACGAAATCCAGGTGCGCGTCCTTACAGCCTCGGGGAGTCCACACTGGCCGAGCGGCGGCGGGCGCACTGCACACCGTCTGCTCTCTGTACCCTCCACCGCACAGCTGCCTCACAGCTGCGTTAGCGTCTGCGTGTTTTCAAACGCTGGGGTGGGGGGCAGGTGAGCCACAGCGGGACCCACTCGTCTGCCTCGCGCTGTTGGGTAGCGATCCTTCTGGCTGCACGCAGCTGGGAAGGGGCAGAGAGCCAGGGTCTAGGACTCACATCCATATGGACGGATTTCAGGAATTCAAACGTTTGCTTGTCTGCAAGCGCCTTTGAACCTGTCCGCCGTCCGCGTTTGCAACGCGAAAGGACGGCCCTCCTTAGGAGACACGCGTGTTTGTGTAGGAGCGATTTCGTTAGTGAGGGCACTGGTATCTCACCGAATGCTTCGCACGGACCTTTCCTTCCCCGCGGCGCCCTGAGTGCCCACGAAGCAGGCAGCCCAGTTCCCCATTTTGGATCTTTCATGGTTACTATTTGAAAAATAACCTTTCGTGAAAGGCGCATTTGTTGAATACGTAGTTCCAAATAATTTCATGTCGCGAGGCATCGTATTGCACACACATTCGTCACCACTTCCTGGGTTTAAAGCAATGCCCTGTGTCTACTTGTGAGACCCCGCGTGAGACTCTGTGCTTCGGAAGGGCTATGGCCAAGCCTGGAACAAATGCGCACATACGGACAGGGTGTGCTGGGAGCTGTTAACTGAAAACGGAGGGCTCTCTGTTCACAGACACGGCGTGGGTGCACCCTCTTGTTATAGGAGCCGGTATTGCCCCGTGTCCACAGACGGCGCCCGCCTCTCCTGGGTGCCGCCCTCCTGTCCTGGAATGTGGTTGAGGTCGCACACTCCCTTCTCTGAATAATCTGCCTGGAGACGCGTTTAAATGGTCTGTCTCAACTAGCTTAATGTAGAATCAGCTATCGCTGAGCTAGAAAGCACATTATTTTTGAAGTGAGTTTCCATATGGGACTATGACCTTAGCTTAAATTATTACTTTAAAATTAATTACAGTGCAATTCTGATTTAGACTGTTTCTGTAAGCTGGGAGCGATTTAAGATTAAATATGAATATGGCCGTGTTGAAGTGCTACTTTAAAAACGACAAATATTTATTCAAGTGGACTTGATATTCAAAAAGAAAGTGAGATAAAAAGCAGATTTAAAGAAAATCTCTGACAATATGTCTTTTGCACGGAAAATTATTGTAAAACAATGTAATTTGGAAGAATGCATTAGCATGTGTGTGGAATTGGTCAAGATTTAGAGAAAGATTGTGTTATAAAAGTTCTTCATTAACCTACATTTAAATTTATTTAGGAAACTTCCCTTTAAAGTTAAGAGAAATGTATGAATATGCATTATTTTCTTCCTGTGAAAACAAGTAAAATATCATTCAAAAGTATTATTTTTTTCTGAAAATCATCTAATCGGACTTAAAAGTTCCTTACAGTGCACCTCTCACTTTCTTTTCCTTGTAAAGACAAGTGATTTATTTTCTTACAAAAAAATGTTATTTTAAGATACGATGTAAATGTTTGAGTCTCTCTCAGTGATATTTTAGCTTTTAATTGCACGCAGCCTGTTGAAAATGAGCCTGGAAAGTTGTTCAAGCACTAGGTATGTTGGATCCACAGCAGCACAGTGAATGGGCAGAAAATTAAAGATATGATTAAAGTTAAGTTGCTTGTGTATGGGAAAAGTATAAATTAATCAGTTTTTAGATTTTTGCTTAGAAGGTCCTCTATCATTTCCTGAGCCAGCACATTGCTGTTGGTTCATAAAGTTGTTAATATTGGCAGAACCGGCTGCTTCCTCCTGAGCGGCCTGGACACTGTTGGCCACCCTGGGCAGGGACCGTCTTGTTTGTGGCGAGGGCGGGGTCTCGGGAGGACGGCTGCAGCTGCGTGGGGGTGCTGCGGCTCTGAAAGCGACCGACCAGACCCGCGGTGAATCTCAGGCAGATGAGAGCTGGTCCAGGTGCAGAGAGAGACAACTGCTCCTCACTTATAGATTCCGATTTTATATCATAATATATTCTTGTTCTCAGGTTGTGGTTGACGTATCAATGAGTAGCTGGAAATGTTTTATTTTATGTAATTTGTGTCTGAATTTAAATATATATTTTTTCTTACAGAAGAATATCAAAAGGGCATGTATAGCTCCAATAAAAAAAATAATCAAATTCCTCCACCAGTGATCCTTTTAAAGAGTTAATCAGCATAAGGAAATGTGCCTTCTACTTAGTCCTTGAATGAGTGACAGCTGAGGAGTGGGTGCTCCATGGATTTGTCAGCCTCACTGGGTCCAGTGGGACCCCTGTCTAGGTATTAGTCTTAACAGAATCTGAAACAGAATTTCAACTGCAGCTGAAAATATTCTTTTTAGGGGGACATGAGAAGAGATTATCTAATTAATTTGAGAGGAAGCAAAGCCAGTCATATGGGAAGTTAGTTTCTTGTCTCTGATAGACTCTATCTTCTCCATTGAGGTCATGACCCTTATTCACATTCTTTCAGAGTAGCTCTAGGGATTCTGACTCAGCAGGTGCACCTCTGCCCCCGCCCTTCGGGTCCCCATAGAAAGGCCTTGTGGGTGCACATGGTGCCCCTGCCAGCTGTGGCCCAGCTTCTGCAGGGTTCTGCCAAGCTTCTCCGTCCCCCAAAAGTTGTATATCCTGGGCAGTACCGACATGCCTGAACATCGACTTCAAACAAATGAGACAGTTTTCGGGTTTGTTGCATTGAAGTGCAGTGGGCCTTATTTGAAACTGCCCCTGCCTGTCTTTCCCAGTGTCCAGCGGAGGTTAGGGCAGGTGCCCTGTGCACACTGCAGATGGTTTGGAGGTTTGAAAGCATGATGTCCGTGGTAGTGCTTTCTGAAGGGTCCCTGAAGCACTGTGTCGTGCAGTGAACGGTTTGGACTCACGTCCACCTTCATGTTCCTTGACGTGCTGAGAGCCTGTGTGCAGGCGTCTCTCTGGCTCAAGAGCTGGCTGTCGGGTGCTCCTTTTTGTCCAGATGGTTCGGTGGCTTGTCGTGTCCCCAGCGTCTGGCAGGCTGGCCATCAGGCCACAGAGCTGCTCTCCCACCTGTTGGAATTTCCTGCTGACACCTTCCTGAGGGCCAAGTGCCCTGGCTGGCTAGGCTTTCTCAGCATGTTCTGCTGCTGCCACTTGCCACAGTGACAGACCCAGGAGCCACTAGTGATGGAGAGCTGGCAGAAGCAACATTGGAGCTACTGCCAACTCTTTCTCACCAACAGTGCCGGCTCATCCTGAGGCAGCTCGAGTATGAGAACTTAGAGGAGAAACAATGAACATGATTAGGTGAGCAGTAGCTGGCAGGTGCCTGTGATCTTTGAGGTCTTGCCTTCCCAGCCCTGCTCTGCAGGAGACAGGGACAGACTCTGACACTTCTGCCGGGAGCAGAGTGCACTGGGAGCAGAGGGTGCCAGGAGGGAGTCTGAGATGGTTTCCCGCCCTCGCCCTGGTCAGTGCAGCAGTTCCCCTGCCCAGCAGCCTCGGTTTCTCTACCTCTTGTCATATGTGCCACTTCACAGCACTAGGCTTCTCTTGTGTTTTCAATTTGCATGTTTAGTGCTGGACTAAGTTCTTGCCTTAGCCCTGACATTGGCAGTTAACCTCATCCTTGCAAGAACTCCTCTCCAGGAGCAAGTCTCCAGTTTTTCTCTTCTCAGGCGCAGGTGCAGTCCTGAAACAGATGAACCCCTGGCCTTGGGGCACTGTCACCCTCCTGACAGTGCATCATCTCTGCCTGGAGACTTGGCTGCCAGGTTCCACTCGACACATAAAATCTCCTTGTGTGTCATTGTTGGCAGGATCAAATCTCAGCTCACCACTTTCCTCCTGGCCTCTGTAATTTGAGTGGCTGAATATCAGCTGCAAAATTAATCCTTTGTTAGGTCATTTGTCCTAGCCTAGCCCTAGCTTATTTCCTGTCCCCAGTGTTCCCTTGAAATCCAGCACAACAGCTGAGCCATAACATATGCTACCTTCAGTCGCCCCTGCTGCAGGAAGTGGTGCTGGCACAGACATTCCAGATCAGGCAGGATCTCCTCCAGCTACTGCTATTCAGATAATGTTCAGGGGAGGTTAAACTAAGTAACATGTTACCTGCCTGTTCCAAAGAGGATGGGGCTACTAGGTGTCTATTGCAATGGACTGTGCATCAGTGGCTGTCCTTCTACCAAAACCTCTAATTTGTCACTGGTAGTTATAGCCATGGAGTTGGATTCACACAACAGTGCCCTGGTAGTAAGCTGTAGGACAGGGGATCTGCTGACAGCCTTGGTCCGTGGTTTTTGACATATTACTTTGTAGTGAGCTGCCCAGGGGACCTGGGCTGGCGAGAAACCTAGTCACTGCTTACCCAAGCACCACTTCTTGCCCACAGCCACATGAAGGTTCATGCAGGCAGCTCTCTCCACAGTGGATCCCAATCTAGTGGTATTTTGCAAATTCCAAGAGGTCATATAAATTTCAACTATTATTGAGTTATATTCATCCATCCATCCGTCTCTATGTATATATCTGTATCTGTGGGCATTCATTTAAAACTATTATTGAACACAGTGGTTTTCTGTGATGTTCCATTTTTTTAGTTCAAAATACTCTGAAAGCGCAACTTCTCTGATGTAGAAACCCCTGATGTCATTTGGATTGGAAAGAAGACCCTCCTGTGTTCTGTGCCTGTGACCCCTCAGTGTGTGACAGTACATGCTTGTGCACCATGGTGGGCGAGGAGACACGAAGGGGTGCTGGGGTTGACCCATGTTCCTTTATACAGGGCCCTCCTTTGTTTCCTCATTAACCACAAACCCTTTCCATCATACAAGAGCCAGACAACTGTTTCCACTTTCCTTGAGCATAGCTACTCTCTCTGTAAATTACTTTAAACCCCTTAATTATAAGAAACTGAAACTTATCTAAGCATCTACAAACTGCCTGTTGTTCCTTCTCTGGATCCTGGATGTGCTCTTTATCTTTACGGTAGAATTTGGTAGTTAGGGATACTCCAGACAGCATTTATGATTCTCCACAAACGAGTTATCTTCATGTGAGGACATGAGAAGGGCATTTCAATAAATGTTCATGTGTAGTGAGTCCATCTGCCTCTCTTTCCGCTCTTCCCTCACACACATGGCACGGCTTGGGCCACTCGGCCTGGGTGTGCTGTCTGATGTGCAGGCTGTGGGCGTCCTTTTTTGGACACGTAGGAGAGCGAGTCCAGGGCTCTGCCTTCCAGGAGCATACGACCCTGAGGAGGTGAGACCAGCTCTAGGAGTCTCAGAGTTGGAGGGTGCAGTTCGATCCTGAAGGAATTCCCGGGGCTGAAAACAACAGAGCCCTGGAGAACAGAGGCTCCTGCGGAGCCCCCCCGGAGAGCCTGTCCTCACCCCTGCATCTGCTTGTGGCTGCGTTCCTTGACGTGTGACTGCCTCCAGCCTCTGTCTCTGTCCTCGCCCCGTCGCCCCCCTCCTGTCTGTGTGTCTCCTCTGTGTGTCCTTCTTATAAGGACACACGTGATTGCATCAGTGGCCCACCCAGAAAATCCAGGATAAGCTCCTCCTTTCCAGAGCCTTGACCATGTCCTTTCCCAAATAAGGCAATAGTCGCAGGTTTCAGGGATTAGGGTGTGCTTGGCCCCTGGGGAGGGGGCACCATTCAGCCACTGCAGACTCTGCCAGTGAACAACGTCCTACTCTGTGATTGCCTGGTGCTGCTCATCAGCCTGTGCAGTCTGTATGCTTTGCTAAATTAACACCCGCAGGGGGTTCATTCCATTTCCAGGGAACAGTGAAAGGCAGCTCCTCCTTATATTCAGCCAAAAATGTGATTTTTACTGTGCCTGTTCGCCTTCCTAATCATTTGGAGACTTCTGATGAGAAAACTTCTGATCTTTCTTCCAGAAGAAACTCTTTAAAGTTCAACAATTTAAAGTTAATTCAATCTAGTCTTTCGTGCCCTTTCTAAATTTTCATGTTCATTCTATACCTTTTCATTTACACTCCGTGAATGACACCCACCCCCCACGACTCCACGCCCCTGACTCCTACCCAGAGCTTGCTTGGCTTTCATCTTCACCCGGTTCCCAGAGACCACTCTGCAAAAAAGCCACCTGTAACCTCTTCATCACAAAACAAGTGGCCCTGCCATCTCGTAGCAGCACCTTCCACTTCCCTTAATTTTCAAAGCACCTGATGTCCCAGCTCCTGCCCACTGGTTCCTCCTCTTTCCAGCGTCCAGCCCCACCTCCTGAGCCATGTAAGGCTGAAGTTTCCTCGGTGGACCCCCATGTCTTTCTTGCCCCCCTCTTCCTTTAGTAACTTTATTTTCACGTTTAATTTTTTTCACAATGCCCTTCAGTGTGGAGCACACCCTTTCATCAGCTCAGCTTCCGGGAGGAGCATTTCCAGCACAGCCCTCCTCTGCTCCTCGCTGTCCTGGGGACTCCTGTCCCTGCGAATAGCACGGCCATCCCACAGCTCATGATTCACAGGCTGTCCTGATTTATCCTCTTCCATCACCAACCACATTCAATCACATACCGGGCTGTAATAATTCAGCCAAGGGGTAGCTCAGGTCTCTTGGCTTGTTTTCTTTCCTGCTAACAGCACCTTAATTCATTGCTTTTCCAACTTTCATGTGCATTCACATCACACAGGAACCCTGTTAACAGGCAGGGGCCTGAGAATCTGCATTTCTCACAGTGTGAGTTGTAACTTAACACTTTTTCTTAGAGTCTCTCAGCTGTCCAGGCGGTCTCCTGCTCTCTCCTGATCCATAATCTACAGACAACTTTTATGGAAGACCGACTCTGATCTCTTTTCTCCTGTCTTCAAAAAGCTTCTTCAACATCTCCTTCTGTTACCTACTGAATAAGGGCTAAATGTCTTACTTCAGCATTCAGGTAGCACTCGATGTGTCCAGGGCTTGGGGTTAGATTTTAAATCCAGGGGCCAGTCTCGAGGTCCTGTCCGGTTGCCTCGCAGAGCTCGCTGTTGAGTAAAGGCCATTTTCCCGACGTTCACATGTTCTCACACTCTCGAGGTGCCTGTTCTTCCGTGTCCCTGTGGGTCCAGAGGCTAGCAGTTTTGTCAAGGACTGCTCTAAACAGCACTTCTCACTGTGAATTCGTCCTTCGGTGATTTGTCAGACACCTGATCTGATTCGTGTGTGCGTGTGTGTGTGTGTGTGTGTGTGTGTGTGTGTGTGTGAATATTTCAGAGAGTGCTGAGTCCGTGAGGGAAGATGCCTTGTTTCATTTGTCCTTGATTACCCCAGAGTATCCAGTACAGCCTCCCCATAATGCTCAGTGCACACATGGATGTAGAAAAGGTGCAGATACAGTTTTTGCTGTTTTTCTCATTATAGAAGTAAATGGGTCACACAAAATTCAGACACTGCTGAAATACATTATGTCAAAAACAAAAAGTACATCATGACCAAAGGCCCCGATGCTGATGGTGGTTAACATTTAGAAGCATAAGCGTTTGATACTTTTCTGTAAACATCCTCACACTTACTTTATACAAAACTCAGATAAAAATACACTTTTGCAACCTGACTTTAAGTTGATCGATTTTCCTGTTTTAAAAACTGCAGTGTGTTCCAAAAGATTGACTGATTTCACCACATAAAAATCAATCCATGTAAAGTGATCCAGCTATATAGAAATGTGTTTGCTTTGAATTTCGGGTCAGTTGACTGTGTCTTTCCTCACTCAGCACGTTCTCTGCCCTGAGGACAGCGCTGGACACCCTGGGTCTGTAGGGGTGACACACAGATAGGCCCCCAAGGGTTCAGCTCTTCTCCCACCTTCGGGCTCACACGGGCCACAGACTGGTGGAGACATACTGGGCGCTCCTCTTTGGTGCCAGATTATAATCATCACATTTGGTGACATGTACACAGAAAGGTGAATTTTATATTGAAATTTAAGCTTCCACATTCTTCGTATCTGTAAGGACAGAACACTCATTTTGAATTCTGAACATGGACCTATTTATCTAACATATACATACTATATATGTGTATTAGTTTTCATTTCAGGAATGAATATAAGTTTGGAATGAGAAACATAAAGCATCTTTAATGAAGATTTAACAAAATATTTTTGTATATTTAACAAAACTACAATTTAGGGAGAAGGACAGTTTAGGGAGAAGAAATTTATATGAGCTATGTCTTGAAATGCCAGTAAGTGAAGGCACAATATAAGGCATTTGTCAAAAAGAAAATTCTTGTACAAGTCAAAATCAATATTGCTCTGAGAATTTTGGACAGATAAAGGATGAGTGTGTGTTACTGCTACCAGATTTGTCATTTTCTAAGGAAAATCAGCTTTGTGGTAGAATTCCCAGGGACTGTTTCTGGGGCTGTGGGAGTGCAGGCATGGGCGTCAAGAGTTGTCAGCAAGGCTGGTATGTCTTATGAAGAAAAAGCTTAGAAGTAAGATGCCAGATGACAAGGGGCTAGAACTTTGAGGCTGCCTGTGACTTCTGCAGTCTGAGATAGTGAGATTACAGAAAGACCATTTCTACATCTTCTGTCTTTTACTGGAGGAAACTGTGGTCCAGGATGTGAATGAGCTCCACCCAAGGCCACATAGTGAATGAGCTGCATCTTTGATACCATGTCTGGGTTTTTCTTCCTTCACATTAAATTTCTTCCCAGGAATCAAGTTGCTTCTTCTCTCCCTCTACTTTCTCTCTTGGGCACTTCAGCTGCACTTCGGGCTTGCATGAGTGCGAGCTGTCCATTTCTGGCACTCGGACTATCCACAGAGCATCACTCAGCACCTCGAATGTACCGTTTGGACATTGGAACCCATCACCTTTCTCTGAAATGCACCATTCTTCCTATTAGCCCTGTATTGATCAGATCGACCCCTTTGTGAACTTCCTATAGACCACCACTGTTAGGTGACGTCTCTAAATCCTAAGGGGAAGGGCCCGTCTCACCCGTTCCTCCCTCCTGTTCCCACACTCCCTCCCTCCACACAGGCTCTTCCTGTCTCCCCTTCCCACAGCTCCGGTTGCCTCTAGCTTGTCTTCCTGCTTCCCACCTCTGTGCTCTTCTCTAGTCTGTAGTGAGGTGAAGTCATTTGCAGTTTCATTCCACTTAAGTTTCAGTTCCCTTTCCCCCTTCTGCTGCTGCCATGGCCACACGCCTGCTGGAGGAAGTTCAGACGTGCCTGTCTTCTCCCCCTGGGATTCTGTTGAGACCATCCATGCTTCCTAACCTTGGCTTACCTCCTTTTGCCTTAGCATCCCACACCTATCAGGAAGGTCTGTCTTCTGAAGAAAATTCACCTTTCTAATCCTGTGCTCCCTTGGTGTGTTATTCTTGTGCCTGTTGTAATGCTGGTCATACTTGTTTGCACTGCAGTAAGTTATTTAAATGATAGTTTTCCTTTGGGTTTTGAGCTTCTTAGCAGGAACCACCACGTCTGTACAGATAGGACTTGACGTGTTGTAGATTTGAATGAGAACTTCATTAAACTGAGTGATACTTGGGTCCCTGTGAAGGCAGAGGTTTTGTGTTATGTTTTATTCACTGAAGTATCCCAAAGGCCTACCTAACACAGTGTTTGGTCCATAATACAAGGTCTGTCCAGAAGGTATCCAGCCATGTTAAATGAAAAATAGAGACATTTATTAAAGAAGATACAAGATACAAGAAACATTGTACATAGGACAATGATGCCTCAGTCCCCTTCAAAGTAGACACCTTGGTACCTCACACAGTTCTCCCAATTGCCATCAGCTTCTCTGTCATATTGTCTTGAATCTCATCAATGATCTGAAATCTCTTCCCTTTCAAAGATGATTTTAGTTTTGGGAAAATAAAATCATCTGATTTTTACAATGATTAGAAATCATCTAATTTCTGTTTTTTCCAAAGTTGCAGGGCTCCACATCTAGGCTGTAGGTAGGCTGAGTTACCTGGGTGATTGATGTTTTGCCAAAAACTTCTCTGCAGGTGACATGATGCCTGAGTGGGCACATTGTCATGATGAAGCTGCCAATCACCAGTTGCCCAGAGATGCAATCTTCTGAGTCATCTGAACAGTTTTAGCAGAGAAATGTTCAAGCTAAATGCAAATTCTGATACAGATTCATTGCTTTACTCACTCAGTCATTTTGAATGTGACAGCCACACAGCACACATGCTCACTCTACAGAGTCCACTGCCCCCACTGACTCGTACAGTGAAGTCATCATTGTTCACACATGCACATGCCTGTCTACTCTCCTTGGCTGCCAGGTTTCATCCATGTTATACAAATGGTTCTCATTGTATTAACAATGGCTGGACTTTTTCCTGACAGGCCTCATATGCTCCAATTTGTTGAATCAGTTTCCTCTTAACTTTTTCTTTTCGGGGGGGAAATAAATCTGAGCCTCAGCAGTGTTCAGGGTTTCTTGGTACTTTGTATATTGGCATGCAGGATGCATTCTTCATGTGTAATGCACAGAACACAGTAGAATTATTTCAGGTCAATGATGGTCATCACTGGATGATGGTCATCAGCAGTTGTGGCCACTTCCTCTAGCCACCGGAAAGATGTTCGTCACGAGGATGTAAGGTGATGTTTCCAAAGGACAGCCCAGGAATCTCCTGGGAGGCTGTCAGAAATGTAGTCTTGGGTGTCAAAATCAGAGCAACTGATTCAGTCTCAGGTCAGGGTCTGTCAATCTACATCTTTTAAATCCTCACCTGAGGATAAGTTTACTGATTTTTAGGGACAGAGAGGAAAAAGAGGGGAGAGGAAAGGACACATCGATGTGAGAGACAAACATCAATCAGTTGCCTCCTCCATGCACCCCTTCCGATCTAACCCACAGCCTAGGTGTGTGCCCTGACTGGGGATCGAACCCTCAGCCTTTTGGTGGACAGGACAATGCTCCAGCCAGGACAATGGCTGAATTGAGCCCTTCAGCCAGGGTTCTGTCAATCTACAATTTAAATAAGTACCTGAAATAGTGCTTCTGCTTCATTAGTGTTAAGACCCCCTGGTTGAAGATTAACAGAGAGTGGTGAGAGAGGTGTGTAGAGAGGAGGATATTGAGAGAGACTGACTGAGAGGTTGAGAGAGAAACATTTCTGTCTTTCCCCAGTAGGTCAACAGCCTGGATTGGCAAGGGGTGCCTTGTCTTGGGCTCTCTGGTGAGATGAGTCATCTGCAGTTTCCAACATGGTTAGGCTGTGATGCATTCTTTTCACTGGAGCTTGCTTAGACACAGCAAACAAGGACTATCAGGTGTAGAATTAATATGAAACTGTCTCTATCAAATGTACCCCATGTGCCAAAGTATGGAATTGTGCTTTTTAATATGGGTAACAACACTCACATGGTGGTGTGAAAAAGAAATTGTTGCCTCAGATGTAGACTGCGCAGAGTGTTTGGAGAAATCTTGAGTCATAAGCAGACCATGTATGTGAGGCCATATGTAAGGGTCACCTGTCTGGGCAAGTAGAGCTCATATGTCCCTGCTGTGAACAGCAGAAGGTCATGAAGGCAAAGACAAAATAGTTTAGTACTGTGTATGTGCACCATAGTTCAATTATTATGGATATTCTTAAAAATGGACATGGGTTAATTTTGCTCATTGGTTATAGGGCATCCTATATGGAACTTGTAGAAATGAGGGAATTAAAAAATATATACACAGTGCAATTAATACTTCTCACAAGTTTAATGTAAAGTATTATATACATTTTAAGAGAATTAAGCAAAATTGTTGATCACTCAGTTCCTTCAAATTCTAGAAATTCCTGTGATCGGTGACCTCTCCTGGTCTGCTACTGGCCATTCACTCATTCCTGACAGTGATTAAGTTCCCGCATTGTCTCCGGCACTGCTCAGGTGCTACAGACAAAGGAAGCAAGGGGCAGGGCAAGATCCTGCCCCTACGGAACTCGGAACTCGTATCTTCGTGAAAATCCACAGGACCTGGCCTAGTGTCCCAAGGGGCTGACCTCCCTATTGGTGCGAGATCAGAGGATGGGGGGCCGTTAGGAGAGTGTGGCGTGAGCTTCCTTAGGCTGTATTCTCCCCACCCCACCTCTGAAATTTGGGCTTAGATTCAATTTTTTCTCAGAAAAATAGTGACTGTTTCCTAGAAAAATTAGACTGCTGGTACCCATTCTTGACACTAGATGGCAGACAGCTGCATTTGTGCATCCAACGAGTGAGCCAAATTTCGAAAAATTGAAGTGCGGTTCAAAAGGAGCCCTTGCTGTGAAAAAAATGTTGCCACTTTCCCGTGAGTGAGAGCAGGGACTGGGTTGCTGTCTGTGGTGTTCAGCCTTTGCCCTGGCGTCTAATCTGCTTCCTGCTCAAGCACAGGGTAGTCCATTTTGAAACACTTTTTGGAAGTCACGTATATTAGTAAAGTTATGGTATGACAGAATTTCTCTGATGTACTTTAACCAGCGTGCTGTTTATACAAAAAGTTAAAATAAGCTTTGGAAGTCCAGACACAGGTGGACACACTTGGAGCTGCTTTCCCAGATGCGTGAGAAACAAGTGTTTCCTTTTCTTGCGGTGACAGAAGAAACAAAGACACTAGAAAGCCTCCACCTGACAACATCACTTGATCAGCTGTGGGTTACAAGAGGCCAAAGAAAATGAAATATGAGCATTCGTTGCCCCAGGCAAGTGACACGTATAAACCAAGATCAGCATCACTGTTCCACCGGTGCCTGCCCACGTCCTACTCAGACCCTGCCTGTCTGCCCCTCTCCCAGCAAAGAAATAACCCACCACAGTGTGATGCTCATCATATCTTCCCAGGACCAAGGGTTCTGTGTCCAAGCCACACCAGCCTCAGCTCTAGCGTAGTGCCCACTGGCTCTTTAACTCTCTGGAAAGCCCACAGCGACTAGGCATGCTGCCTCTGGCTTCCTCGGGAACTTGGACAAAATTGGGTTATTAAACTCGGTGGCAAAGTCTTGACCCTCAATCCATGTGTATAACCTGTAACTGTGCTGCCTTGTAAATAGGGTTACCTGAGCTCACTTGTTCAAACGGCAGAGAAGTCAAGTCTTTCGGCGGCAGCACAGGACCCGCCTAGTTCAAGGGACTTTACTTGAGAGAGACTTCAGAGAATCAGCGAGGTTTAAATAGACTGAGGTGCCGGGTAGACTGTTTTGACAGAACTTTCTTCACAAGTGAACACTCCTTGCTGTGTTTTGTCTGCACCGCAAACATTGTCCTGGAGCCCTTGCATTTCTTATTCTGTTCGGAATACTCTTCATCCAGAAATTCGTACTCTTGCTTCTGTACTTTAGATCTTTCCTTAAATGTCACCTGATCGGACCAGCGTTTTGTGATCACCTCGTCTGGAATAGCAGGCACCCTGCCAGCCTTCACCATCTCCTTAATCTGCTTTGTCCTCAAAGCTTTGTGTTAGCACCTGCCACCACCTGCATACTGCGTTATTTGTTGTCTGCTTACCCTACTATCATATGAGCACGCTGAGACTAAGGGCTTCACCTTTTCACTGAATTGCCAAATCTCCAGTTGCTGGAACACTGCCTGGCCCAAAGGAGGCCCCCAACAATGCTGACTGAAGAGGCGAACACTCCGTGTCACTTTTATTTTTGTTGTTTCAGGAAGGAAGACTGACACATCCGCCCCTGGTAGTCTTTCCACCCAGACCTTTGCTTTTGCACGTGTCCGTGTTGGAATCACTGACAGTGACTCACAGGATGATACACGTGGAGAACAGCGGAGTACACTGGCACAGTCGGTCAAATGTACTTGAGTATGCCTGTGTTCCCAATACTGCTGTTCTACCCTATTCTTCTATTAGCAGTCGATAAGGGTAACCAATTGTTACCTTCAAGTTTTGAAAATCCACTTTTGTAAATGCCCACTTAATTATGAACACATGCATTAAAGTGGAAGTCAACAAATTTTTCAGGCCATACAATGGCACAGGAACACAGAGTAGGGCTTTTTGGAATTTGGGATTCTGTGGCATACATCAGGCAATCAACAGTTGAGTACCTACTATGTGCGACTGTGCAGCATGTGATGGGTAAGAGCTGAGCACCTATCATGTGCCGCTGTGCAGCAGGTGATAGGTGACCAGGAGTACGTACGCCGACCCGACATGCTCTGGATGTGCTGCAAGGTCTTCAATTTCCTGTACCACTTGGCTAATGTAATTTCTAGTGCTTCCGTTATTCTGGGGCTCTTTAAATACTATGTTCTGTTAGGAGTTTTACAACAAAATAGATGCTTTAAAACATTGCTAAACATACATGAAGATAATGTATTCTGCTCTTTCATCTATCAAATAGTTACGAGCAGCTGCTAGGCCAGGGCGCTGCTGCAGGCTGGAGAGAATGTGATGCGGAAAAGAAACCGCATCTCGGCCTCGTGGAGCTGGAGTCTTCAGCGGGTCAACTAAGTGTTGTTGCTGTTAACGTATTACAATGTGACAAGTACTCTGGTGGGGAGGATGCTGACGTGGACATGGCAGAACCAGGTCAGCGTCCCTGAGACTGGAAGCCTTGTCCTGACAGTGGGTGGGTAGAAGATACTCACTGCACTCACTCTTCCTGTAGAACCTGGAGCCACATACCCGAGTGCAGGAACTTTTCTGATGGCACGAGACCTCGGTGGGGCCTGAGTTTTTCTCATCTCAGATCTCGAAACTGTGTGTATGTGAAAATCTCTGCAGGTCTGGGCTCTGAGTCAAAGGGGAAGACCATGCTTGCACTGGTGTGGCTTCAGGCACATGTTGTAGAAAGGCAGGAAACCACTCACCGGGATCCCACGGAAGTGAGTGGGCAGAGAACTTGGGGCAGCCATGAGCTCGGCTAGTTCATTTGTGGAAGAGAATGAGGTGCTAGGGGTCGGTGTCGAGGATTTCACTGAATAGAGAATATCTCGTTAAAATCAAATCAGCAATCAAGATACTAGACAACTTTGACTTGAGCGTATCTGTTCTAACATTTAGAAAAACAGTTTGGTATACAATATTTGATAGTTGACATTAACCTTAAAGATGGTCTCTCAAAGACAAAGTGCCTTTATGCTCCCAGGATTGCAAAGTCTTTCTCAATTTTTACCAGTTTACATTCCAAGCCTCCCTAGCCATTCCTTTTCCTTGTTTGTGTTCCTTTGACCCAGTGTTTCCCAAATGGGCTTCCCCATGATCGCCCCCTAAGGAGCCTTTTAGACTTTTTTTGCCCTAAACTCCTCTTCACCTCATGAAAATTTAATACCATATGTTTATAGTATATCTGTTTATACAGTGTGGTTACTTATGACTCTTTCTGACTCTTTACTTAAAGAGTCAGAAACCATTGCAATATCTAAGACTTTTCTTCCCCCTGAAAACCCATTCTTATTCTTGTGACAAAAGGCCTACTTGAACCCCCAGCACAGTGCAAAGCAAAGCAAGTCCCTGGCTGGCCACTCATCACAGCATCTGTGCCCTGCTTCCTCTCTCTCCCTGAAGTCCTGTGCCCCCCACGCGAGTCCGCAGGGCTGCGGCCTGCAGTCTGCCCCCTGCCCCTCCGCTCCAGTCCTCTGACCCCTCGAGAAGCAGTTCCAGTGAAGTGTCTGCAGTATTGCCCCTTAATACTTGGTTTCTGAGGAGCAAAAAGATCAATATGTGTTCTGATGCAAAATAAGATTGTCCAGGCATGATTTTATTTATCCTCCTGTCTCTTACTGCTTTCTCAGCTCCCTTCTGTCCACATCCTTAAACTGACTTTGCTCTGATTGGGAAATCTGCCTGTTTCACCAGCAGAGTTGGGTTGAAATAAAGGAATGCCTGCCTAGGTCCACTCTGCTTTGCTCTGTAATAGGATTTTCACAGTGGCCGCCTTCCAGCATCACCAGCGTTGCAATGTCTCAGTCATTGAGAAAGTCACGTGGTGCCCAAGGACATGATAAAGTAAGAGTGGTCCTCCTGTCCCAGCCTGCACACTCTCACTCAGGAGAGGTGAACGCTTTCAACCATTCAGGCTGGTTTGCTCTTTTATTTCCTTCCAAATTTCCAAGTAGCGTGCCTCACCACCTGTGTCTTGCTTTTTGGCTTTTAGGATTTACTTCCTACTCTACAAAATGAGGTTTTAGGCCTGTTGTAAATATTTCCCCCCATCTTTCCAAGAGAAGCATATTAAAATTTTGGTTATATCAATATGTGCATGTTTTGACTCTATACATTTTAGTCACTACCTATTTAGTGAGCTATGATATTTTATTTTGTATTCTTTTTGTTTTTGGAATTAATACTTGTTTCATACTCTCCCTTCCTCTCCCCACTCCTCTTCCTCTCTTCTTTTCCTTTTCATTCTCTTTCTCTACATCTCTCTCCCTTGCCCCTTGCCCCTCCTCTGTCTATCTGTCTGTCTTCTCCTCAAGAGCCTCCAGCTTTCACTGCAGTCCAGACAGGGCCCTGTAGACCCACAGGCAGTTGTGCTCGTGACGCCCTGTCACTGTCCTCCTGCCACAGTGTCCCTTCTCTTCAGAGGCTCTCATTTTCCCACTTGGGGGGGGGGCGGTCAGGGCCAGTGCTGAGCTCAACTCTTCTGGTTCTCAGGGAGATTGAATGGGTGTGTGTGGAAGCACTTGACAGACCTGGCCCAGAATAAGCACCTCCAAATGTAATTTTAGCTATTTTTATTGCTGTTATATGCTTTTTCTATTGTTATTTGTTTTTCTATTATTGTTTCACCTGTCTCCCAGGAATGTCTCTACGGGGTAATATGAATGGTGATGTTGTCGTAAGTATTAGACAAGTATTAGTGATGGGCCATCACTCTGCCAACTTCTTTCTAGGACAAACCAGAGCAGATGTCCCAGGAGAGAAGGGTGGCTCTCTTCAGTGTGAGGGAGGCTGCTGTTCGCCCCAGACCTTCCTGCACGCTGACAGGACAAGCCCCTCTCCAGGGACCGAAGCCAAACTGAATTTAAATCGTGTGCTGATGTTTTTCAGCTGTGCTCCACATTTTGTGAACTTTACTCAACTATTTCAGCATCACTTCGAACAAAGTTGGGAACGTGGAAGGAGGAGGGGCCGTACTGAAGCAGAGAGCTCACTTGTCCAGGTTGTTTATTCATTAATGAGATGCAAAGGCCCCAAATCAAGGGGCTGAGATATTACTTTACAGATGGTGCGATTTTGGGATATCGGGGGTGTACACACATATACACTTTTAAAAATAAGATGTAGCCCTGGCTGGTGTGGCTCAATGGATTGAGCACGGGCTGGCCTGTGAACCAAAGGGTTGCCAGTTTGGTTCCAAGTCTAGGGCCCATGCCTGGGTTGCAGACCAGGTCCCCAGTAGGGGGTGTGCAAGAGACAACCACACATTGATGTTTCTCTCCCTCTCCCTCTTTCTCCTTCCCTTCCCCTTTTTCTAAAAGTAAATAAATAACATCTTAAAAAATAAATTTTTGATTTTTTGTCATTAATTCCATTGCAAATGTTTGCTTTGGTGTTTTGAAGTCATAGTAATGACATCAGAATAACATAAACCCAAAGGAGAGGTGTTTGTTGAAAAGAAGCCAGGTTTTTGAAAGAAAGAACCTGAATTCTGGACTTTTCCAGACCCTCGTCATCTGTGGAGCTACCGGGGTAATTTTGTTGGTGGTCCCCATGATGCCGTGGCAGCAGCAGCATCCCTGCTGTGGGATGTCTTGCTGTGTTTGCATGAGTGGGGTTAAGCCTGTGACATTTGTTTCTTTTACCCCTTTGCTTTCTTTATAGTCACAGTTAACTTTACTGAACACGTGCTTTGATGACATTTAAACACTTGTCTTTGGCATAAATGAAATGAATAACTCTACAGCGAATCACACAGTGGCATACCTACCTTTTTAAAAAGCTGTTAATCCTGTCCTCACTTTGACTTCAATCAACCTAATTAACTCTGAACATTCACTTTAGATGCACCTGCCCAGGGCAAGCATTGAGGCGGCGCAGTGCTGTTTGGAACAGGCCGTCTTCCACCCTTTCCAGTTTGCCTGTCTGTGCCGTTAGACCGTCAGCAGCCTCTGCCTTACACTTGCTCCAAAGCGGGTGGGAAATCTGGCACAAAATGGAGTATTTTAGATCAGGCGACATACATTCCAAAAAAATGAGGTAGCGTAGGCAGTATGACTGATGTGATGTGTTTCCTGACACCAGTCCAGCTGAGGTTCAGAAGGACTAATTCACTGTGTAGACTAGCAGTCCAATGTGTGTTTTATTTTGTGGTCAGTTTCTTGGGAGCCCCCACCCATGTGGACATGTGGCTCATCGTGGAAGCACCATGAGGGAACAGGGCACTTTGGACAGAATGAGTCACTAAAAGCAACATAAATATGAACACCTACAGGAGTCACTGGTGCCCATTCTGTGTTACACAGCACCAAGGGTTCCATTTGTAACATCTCTTTTAATCCTTATGCAGAACTACAATGTAGCGACTCCTTTTGTTGTGTGTGCATATAATAAACTCCAGTTAGGTTACATAACTGGTTCAAACCAGTTTTCAAACACATGAGAGTCTGACTTTGGTTCTGGTTAAAAGTGCTCACAATTTCTAGGTAAAAAGTGAATCTCATATACTGATGCAAGAAAAAAAAATCCTGATTTTTTTTTAAGATTTTATTTATTTATTTTTAGAGAGGGAAGGGAGAGGGAGAGAGAGAGAGAGAAACATCAATGTGTGGTTGCTGGGGGACATGGCCTGCAACCCAGGCATGTGCCCTGACTGGGAATCGATCCTGCGATGCCTGGTTCGCAGCCCACACTCAATCCACTGAGCTACGCCAGCCAGGGCAAAATCCTGATCTTTTTATAGAAGGTACTTTTAAAAATATTCCTTTCTATGTGTAATAATAATAACTCATTAAAATTTTAAGATTATAATAAAATATGAAAAGTAAGTAAATAAAAGGAAATTATTCACAATTTGGCATATTCATTACCTTAGATACACATAATAAATTACATGCTTTAAGCAAGAATATGAAATTGAAAAGTTAAGTAAAATTAATCTATTAGTTTTTGCTTTTTTCATAACTTTACACACATATATGTGTATCTCTTCAATGTAATTTGGTGTCAGCAAATGCTTTTGGCTATCTAAAGACATCTGTTCCAAGTATTCCTGCTTTCAGTTTTAGAAGTCGACAGGAGACATTCCGTCAGCTTTGGGTTCAGCGGGTTTTCTTCTCAGCTAAAGACAATTAGAGAACTAGTGCAGATCTAGGCAAATGAATGCCATAGACAAAAACATAATCCAGGTCTTAAACTTTGTTGTGACCATTCGATAGCAGAAAACCAATTTTAACACATTTTTCCTTTTCAGTGGATGTTTTTATTTACTGTCACCAAACATTTGCTTTTGAGATAGAGCCTTAAAAGGATAGGATGAGGACAGATCTTAATGAGAAATCAGCCGGCCGAAGTATCAGACTTCCTAGACTGCAGTGCCGCCCTAGTCACTAAACGGTTCATTGATGTTTGCTACAATGTGTATACTTGTAGGTGTCGAAGCAGTGGGCAAAGTGGGTGTGCAAAGGTCCCCACTAACAGGGTAGGGACCCAGGTCAAGCAGTGGGGCCTGTCCTGAAGGTGGCGTCCTGCTCACCCTGAGCCTGTCTTTGCAGCACGAGGACTCGGCCCCTCTGGGCAGGCAGTTGTCACATGAAGGAAAGAACATCTGTGTTGGTAGGTGGTGTTGTGCACAGGCTGTTTTGTTACTTGCACTGTGAGCCTGTGTCTCAGGTGTGCTGGTGATTTTGAATCCAATACTCCTTGATATACTGGGGAGAAATTTGTTTTTTATTGTTGTCTTTAGTTTATTGAAAGCCTTGAAAGGATTTTCATTATAATTAGTTCTTGATGAAGTTTGCTTTAAATAAAGCAGCTGGAACCTTCAGCATCTTCTTGCTTCTGCCCTTTGTCTCGGAGAGATTGTGTTGCTACCAGGGCTGCGGTGGCACCAGAGGAAGCTGCCTCTCACAGTCAGCCATCTGAGAAGTTGGTTTCCTCACAGCTGCTTCACAGGACACTGGGGCAGTCTCTCTTGATGCCCTGTTTGCTAATGAGATGGGCCTGCTTCTTGGAGGGAACGGGAAAACCCAGCGTGCTAAGCACTAGCGTCTCTTTGAAATGGACCTTGTAGGGTCTGCAGGGCTTCAAAAGCAGCAGTGAGGGTAGCAAGCTGTGCCAGGCACTCGGGGGCAGGGTGAGAGCAGAGCCCAGTTAGTCTGAGATAGGGCGGAAGTAGGAGGGCAGGAAGCCGAAGACCAGACGACCCACTGCCTTCCGATCTGAGGGCCTGGTGTTGCTTTCCTCTGTATGTGCTGGGGGTGTCTCTGGCTTGTCATGTTTTGAAGGCAGAGACCCCTCTTCCATTCCTTCTCTCTAACTCCGTTCCCTGTCAGGGAATTCGTCAGTTTGATTGGTTCTGACATTAGATACCCAGCAAATAGTCTACTTACAAGAAACAAGCTTTATACCTTGTGCCCCCACCCAACCTTTTCTTAAGGATTAACTTTTCCGGATGAGGCAGAAGTGTTATGCTTTTTGTATCTTTAACCCTGTGGAGATATAACTTGACTTGATGTTTGGGTTTTTCTTTAAGTTTATAACATTGGATTTAAGACTCGATGTTAGGAAATCACAAGAAAAACCACATACGGCCTGCTGTGACGTGAAGGAAGGATCAGACTGTGCATGTGACAGGTTTTAGACTCGAGGCGTCTGCGGTCTGTATTGCTCGTGGGTGCCTGGGTTTTGTGCAGTCACATGCTAATAGTGTCCACCTATAAGCATCAGCATGCAGGTGGTAGCAGTGTCCTGTGTAAAAGGATCAAAGTTGAGACGACTCCAGCCTTCCACTGTAGCTCACATTGCCCTTCGTGGTCTTGTTGCACAGTGTGCTGTCTGCGGGGGCCTGGCCATGAGCAAGAGCAGCCACGGGGGAACCCGGGGAGAGTTGTGTCTGTGTCTTTCTCCCCTCATCCCTTCTGGTCCTTGTGGGTGGCCAGTCCTGTCCCTATCCCTGTCCGAAAACCCAGCAGTGCAGTGACTTCCTGGGCCCTGTCATACGCACAGACTCAGTGATTGGACTGCACACTCTGGCTCAGGGTCCAAGTCAAATGTGGTTCCCAGGAAGACCTTCCCTTCCCTGGCTCACCCTCCTGGACCAGGGGAGCCTGCAGTCAAGGGAGGAGAGACAAAGCTTTCTGGATTCCTCAGCATCCATCGTCTGTGTGCTGATCGCTATCTGTTGCTATTGTCCTTGACTGGACCCACTGCCCGCTTCCTGAGGACAGGTGTTGATGTCCCTGCACCCTTGCTGTTCCACGGCCTCACTCCTTAGGCCCCAGAGAACTCCAGCCAAAGGAGGATGCAGCTGGAGTTCTCAGGGCTGCTGGGGAGTGGGGAGGAAATGCAGATGCTCTGTTGTACATGGCAGGCTCAGGTTCCACGGGGCTTGTTAAGTCTCATGGGGGACCTGAGTGGCAGCAGGTGTGGAAGCCACTGAGCTGGTCGCTTACTGAGTTTTGCGAACTTAACAGTGTCAGCGTGCTCAACCATACTAAGGAATATTTAAGTTTTCACTTAAAAATGAGCTTCATAATAAGAAATCTTACGAGGTGTTTCCTCTGTGTTTTAAGACTGATAGGTAGGTATTGATTTCAGTAAAAGTCCTCACGTAGAGCTGAGCCAGTTCCCAGTCACTCTGTTTTAGTAAGTCATGTGCTAATGGTCAGAGGTTCAATGTGTCTCTTACCTTAACATGTCTTTATTTTTTGAGAAAGAAGCAAAGTGGAACTTTTATTAAGTGTACGGTGACATTAAAACGTTTAAACCAGGGCACTGTGATGCTCCCTGTCCCCTTCTCATATTTGACATACAGGTCTGGTGGCCATTCGATAACTTTAATCTCTTATAAGTTGCTCTGTTTTTAAAAAAGAATTCATGATTTTAATGGGAAAACAGGCAAAAAAAAAAAAAACCCTATAGGGAACACATAAAACCCTCTAAAATAGATGGTGTGTGAGGTAGAGTTAGGTTTCCTTTTAAAGAAAATGAATATCAACTTATTCCAGTTTATTCATTTGTCTAAGAGTGTACCAACTTTCTTCAATAATTCAGTAATTAGTTATTGTGCATCTTTAGGCATACTGAACATTTGGTTCCCATAAAATGGCAAGATCAAGCTGTTTGTTTAAGATGTGTGTCAGAAAGGATTCTTCCTGATTTCACTATTTCTAATGGTCTGATTCAGTCACCTCCACAGCGTGGTGTCGCTGAGATGAGTGCACCCCCAGTGTCTGCTTCCTGTCCAGCGCCCTTGTAGGAAGAGCCGTCCTGCTTCCAGTGCGTCACTGGAGGGACAGGGACCTTCTCAGGAGAAGAACAGGATCGGGGGGCATGCCTTTGATGTTATAAGCTTTACTATCTTTTTGTTAATAAATATTTATCATGAATTACAGTTAAATACTATACTCCCATTTAAGATACTCAGTAAATAATGTTGATTTTTAAAATTGCATTTATGTACAGCTTTTATCTTTTATGCGTGTGACTTGCTATTTATAAAAATAGTTTCCTCTCTCTCTGGAGAGATCCATCATGCTTGATTTCACCTCCCAAATGCTAAGCGTTCTTAACCACTTGTTGAGAAACCAAGAAACCCGAAGGTCAGCGTGCACCACTCGCCCTGCCAGTCTGCACCTCTGACATGCTCTCTCTCTCTGTCTCCATTCCTCTGCATTGGACTACTCACAGGCTCTGCGGTTCAATGCTAAACCAAACCATACTGATACTAGATTTTGGAAGGGCTAACAAATATGCTTATTTTTTAACTTGTGAAGAAGGCAGGCTATAATTTATATTATGCTGTGGAATGTGTGAAGTAATTGTGCGGCATGAAGATGTCATTGTACTCTTAGATGCCACGTCAGCTCTATGACGTTGTAGCACAGGTAACAATGCAGGACAATGATGGCCAGGTGATGCCTTGCCCAGAGGCAATAAATGAGGCAAGAAACAGCTTACCTACTATGGCAGAAAAGAGGGAGTTTGTATGTCTTTGATATTTCACAAAACATTTTTATTTCCTGCCAAAATAATCAATGATTTCAGTACCACCACCATTAAGAAGCTTTGGTTTTGCGATCTGGGCAGTTACATTTCTCCTGCAGACTTCAGCTGAGGTTTGGGAGTTTTGGTCTGTGTAGCACCTTCCTGCTCTGGACCCTGTAAGTCCTGAGAAATTGATTTATCCAGTGTGCATATTTAGGGCAATTCTGGGAAATCAATAAACTGTGTTTTGTTTTCTTTTTTCCCCCTATTTTACTTTGTCTCTTCAGAACAAGCATTGAAAAAATATCTGTTGTAGTTGTACTAGGTTGAGCTTCACCTTTTGATTTGTAAAAGGCAATCTCATTAGTTAAGAGGTAAAGTTTTTGTAATGATAATAACTTGTTATGAAACAGTTGGACAAGAATAAAACCCATTTGATTCAGGAGAGCAGTGGTCATATAGAGCAAGTCCCAGGGGAGATGATTTTGCAGTTAGAAAAACATGAGCAAAGAGAAGACAGGCTTCAAAGGCCGGTGTTCTGGGTGCCTGTTGTATTTGATCTTGGCCAAGGCTCCTACGTTTTGTTTGATCCCCAGTTTTCTGTGGAGTGGGGTAGCAATGTCAAGCTCAAAGGCCTGGAGCCGGGACCAGATAAGGAAAAGCACATTCGAGTCACCTGCAGGGTGCCCTGCACCTGGGACATTCTTGGGAAATTGATTGAAATTTCAAAGTAACTTCACTTCTTCCTCATATTTTCTTGGTCTTTTTAGGACATGCACTAAAAATGTGTACAGCAGGTGTGCAGTGCTGATCCTCACACTTCTGCATTTAAAAGGAAATCATGCAATTAAGAAGTTAGAATTCTCATGATGATAACTTGTTTATGAAACACTTTGACTGGAATAGAAATGATCTGCCAGTGTACTCAAAGACCACCTGGATGCCATAAACCCAAAGTGCCATTATCTGCACAGCCTGCTCTCGCCCAGTGCTGCTGAGGAGGATGGAGTGAGGGGATGAAGGAGAAAAGGAGGTCAGAGCACAGCTTCTGGGAAGCTCAGACATTGAGGAAATTTAAATAACAATCGTGGAATGTATACTCGAGTGGGATTTTGTTATAAATTCCGGTTATGAAATTTAGAGTCAGAAAAGATTAGGAGGTAGGATTATATTAGTAAATTTGTCAACATCCTTAGTCAGATTGACTGATGTAGTGTGTGTGTGTGTGTGTTTGAATGTGGTTATGGTGATATCAACAAATATTAAATATATATAAGGTCATATTTTTTCTAAGAAATTTGAAAACATTCAGGGAGCAAGCTTTAAACCTGCAGGGCAAAGCCACTTCCTTAGTGAAGCTCTTGAAATGTCCAGAGACCATTTGGCTGTTTGCACTGGGTATCCACTGCTTTCAGCCTGCCAGCGTCAGCACTCCTCACGCCTGACAGGTGACCCCGGTGTGCCCTCCTGGGTGGACTGGGCACTCCTCAGGGAGCTGCTAAGGTCTTGTGCAGCCGTGCAGTCTGTGTCCCTAATGCAGGGCCTGGAATATGAAACCTGTTAATGAATGTCTGTCAGGTGAAATCATGGGTTATGAGCTGGGCCTGGGCAGAGATACTAGGTTCACATTCATGGCAGCATGTGGGGTGCTGGTAGGCTGCTTGAGGAGTGGGGACAATCTTTAAAGATGTAGGGATTGAAATGAACTTGCCATTTTTTTTTTCATTCAACAAATAGCCATTCAGCAGCTATTTTGTGCCAAATTCTTGAGTAAAAACAGATGCAGACTTGCCCTCTGGAACTTACAGATGAGTCGGAGAGAACTGCATTAATCAAATGGTCACGAGAGTGAGTACACATGCATGACTGTGATGTGGGCTACGGAGGACAAGTGAGTGTGGCATTGGGGGAGGGGAGCAAGGGGCTGGGATTCTTCCCCGCCCCCCGGGGCAGTGACATAGATAGGACTTGGTGACCTGAGGGAGCCAGAGGGGACTCATGGGCCCCAGCAAGGATCTCTGACTTTCTTGTAAGAACAGTCCAAACCGCTGAGACCCCCTCAACCTCAGTGAGCAGTGGATGGGTGTGAGGATTGCAAGGTTTTCAGCCAGAAATCTTAAACAGCTACATTGGCTGCAGCTGGCGGGGTGGCACACTGGCACTGGGACAGATTGGGTCCTGGCTGAAGGTCCGGGAGATGGTCTTAGTCCTCAGCAGCTTAGAAATGGAGTGCTGGTTGTTGGAGACAGGGTGGGTAGGTACCAGGACAAAGAAGAATTAATAAGATCCCTACAAGTGATTCACAGGGACTAAGATCAAAGTTGAAAAGGTAATATTGGGACGAGGTCCTGAAAGATGTAGCCTTAGGCCAGCGGGTCAGACACATGCTCTGTCACGTGTCTGCCTTTCCCCATGTTTTCCCTTTCGTACATTCACTCAGCCCCTGAATAGGTGAATCATTCACCTATTCATTCAGTCACTCAAACATTTGCTGAGTGCCCACCCTGCATCCAGTACAGTGCTGAGTGTCCTTGCTAATCTGTTTCCCTTTCCTCTGTCTCAATTTGTTCAGTTCAAAGCCGCCTCTTCTGAGAGCACTTTGAGAGTCTCCCCAGTCCCAGCAGCCCCTATCACTGGTCTTTCCCCTGTAGCGGTGGCCTGGACCCACCGCCGACTCCCCCCTTCATCAGTGCTCACCGGGCAGTGAGCTCACTCTTCACCCTCGGCCCCTCCACCAGGGCAGACTCACTAGAGACAGGCACGTGGTCCGTGCTTATTTAGTGGAGTCTTCATGCTAAATTTTTTCATGAAGCAAAATTAAACTCTCCCAATAATGATCAGATTCCAATGATGCCCTGCACTTTATGTATTACTGTTTTTTCAGGAAATGACTCTTAATTAATGCATGCTGTTTTTCATGTAAAATTTTAAAACACTCCATTCCTTGTAATTTTGTTCTTTTGGAAATCTCTGGTGGTTCAGGCACTCCACCTCCCCGGTGACATCTCCTGCTCAGGGCCAGCTGTGCCCATCCTGCCAGCTCCTGACTCAGTGATGTTGTTTGGTGGTTTGGAAATGATGGCAAAGTTTTTACCACAGAAACTGGCACGTGCTATAAATCAGAGCTTTGGCTTTTCTCCCCAGAAAGCTGGTTGTTAATTATTTCCTATTATACTATTGTTTTACATTTTTAAAATGATTAGCAGATGATAACAGTTCTCAAAAACATGTGCGTGTGTGTATAATTGGTTGAAGTGATTAGGACCTACTTATGAGACCCATGGAAGAAAGTGAAATTCTGTTGTTCTTGTTGTCATTTTGTGCTTCATTCCTTCACTCACTCATTCAGTCACTGCGCTTGCTGGCGCATGCAGCAGGCACACATCTTCCTCAAGCTGATCACAACCTAGTTGGGAGAGACAGCAGGGGTTCCTGAACATCAGGTGAGGATGGACCCTGAACTGGAGTAGAAACCATGCAGGGGAGAGTAGGGTGTGGATTTAAGAATTATATAGGGGACAGAACCGAGATCACTTAATAACAGGTAACATACTGCCAGTTTTCTAGATAGTGCAGGTGGGGGATGCTTGTCTATCTCTGTAATGAGAGTACAGGCAGAGCGATGGGTTGAAAGGAAGTGTGGGTGTGGCAGGCAGAGGCGGTTGGGAGGAGATGGATTTAATTTGGGGCATGTTAATTTAAAGTTATTTTATTGGATTGGCCAAAATATTTTTTCCCCATCAGATGGCTCTAGTAGTGCTTAGTTGTCTTTAATATCTTTGAAATAATTTTGTTAGATTGTATTGTGACCACTGTCATATCAGCATGAATGTTAAAAAAAATTATCAAAACTGGTGAATTTTTGTGTAGCAATTTTAATATTGAAGATGGAAGAAATATATGACATTTTCAACATATTATGCTTTATTATTTCAAGAAAGGTAAAAACACTACTGAAATACAAAAAGAGATTATTGCAGTGTATGGAGAAGGTGCTGTGACTGATTGAATGTGCCAGAAGTGGTTTGCGAATTTCTGTGGTGGAGATTTCATCACTGGACGATGCTCCATGGTTGGGCAGACCAGGTGAAGTTGATAGCGATCAAATGGGAACATTAATGGAGAACAATCAGTGTTACACCGTGAGGGAGATAGCCAACAATCACAAAATATCCAAATCAAAGAAGTTATTGGTGAAGGTAAAATATGTATTTTTTGTTTTACAGAAAAAAGTAAACAAGCTTTTTGGCCAACCCAATAGAATATGTAGAACGTCTCTGAGATATGTACTTTGATGTCAGTGGTTTGAAGCCATCACTATGTGGTGGTGAGGAAAGCAGAGTGAGAGTGAGATGGAGTGTTAGTCAGGACTCCAGCAGGAAACAGACATCACACTCCAATGGGGTAACTCCATAATGTGATGACACGACTATTCCTAAAGGTTACAGGCAGGGTCAAGGAGCCACCTGAGTCGATGGAGCACTAGAACCAGCAGCAGCAGAGAGCACTCCCTCTGGGACTGGAGGGCCAGAGCAGCAGGGCCCTTACCAGGGGGTAGACAGGCAGCAGCTGGACCTGCAGGCAGCTGTAGGAGAGGGCTGCCTGATCAGACCTGCGCCTCAGTGCAGGAGCTCAGCCATGGCTGGCACATGGCCTTGCAGGGAAAGGGCCCAGGAGAACCTACCATGACCTCCCTCCCTTGCCACCCTCTGACCTTCAGCCTCCCATTGGCCAAATCCATAGTGAAGACTATGGCCAGGGAGCATCTAAGGCCCCATGAGGTCACCTTCCCTGGGCACAGGAGCAGGTAGAACAAGGCAGGTAATAGGACTGGGGACTTGAGATGTTACTTGGAAAACAACCAAGGAGATGATCTGAAGTCACTGAGGACAGAGCCTCAAGAAGCATGGCATAGAAGAGACAGGTAGAAGAAGTAGCCTGAGGAATGTGTCCTGAAGACCAGATGAAACTAGGAGCGAGTAGTTTTGCTGAGAGGTGAGGATGTTCTAAGAAAGGAAATAATCACCATTGTCACATGCAAGAGAAAAATCTAATGACAAAGTCCAGAGAGTGCCCAGAATGGTCAACAGTCAGGGTCTTTGGTGACTATTTTTATCTTTCATTGCAATTTTTACAAACAAGGTTATGAATTTGGTGGTAGCCACAGGATTGGACTTGAACATGCCATTGCATGTTCTTACGCTGAACGTGAGGATCGGGTAGAGTTTTCCACCCTAAGTAGTGGACACTTCCTCCCCCCGTGTCTCTGGGTCCATCCGAACTCCTGACTGTGCAAGCCCAGGCTCCAAGGGTGTGTGAGCAGAGGTGGGACCTCGCCAGCTTCAGTCCGCATGACAGGTGCAGGAGTTCGGTGTTTGCCACTCCAGGCTGGTGATGGGGGCTTTGCTGTAAGTGGTCACCAAGCAGCCCTGGTCTTGAGTGCAGTGTGAGTAGATGCTGCAGAGTGTGAATGTGAACTGGTTGTGAATGGCCAGCGAGTCTGACATCATCACATGGGATGCTTCAGTGGAGAAAGGTAAAATCATCATATTTTCAGGAAACATCAGGAGACCAGCATTTTGAAGTGTGAGTGAAATGCATCTGGGAACAGAACCTAGCAAACATTTTATAAGTGTTTGTTGAACAAAACAAAATAAAACTTGGAGAGATACAATAAAATTTAGCCACAAGAATACTTGGTAGAGAAATGTTTTCATCTTACACTGTTTGACATCTCACTGAAGGGTTAACAGAACTGACATTTTTTCTGTTTGTTTCTGTTTTTTTTTTCATTAACAGAACAACTACAACAAAAAATGTTAACATGACAACATAACCATATTTGTCCCTTTGATAAATTTCTTTCAAAACTATTATACTCTGTGTCCATTTTTCTACATATTGTGTTATAATTAGGCATAATATTTCCTTGCTAGATATATGTTTAGATATTCTTCCTACTACTTTATCATGATCATTTTTAGTGGCTTAGAAATAGCTTGTCCAGAAGATGCAAGATGGCCTTCTTAGCTGTTGCCCTGTTACTGGTGTTGATGTTTCTAACCTTGTTATTCCTGTAGTTATACAAGGGGGGACCCCCCAGAAATAAATGGAATTACCTTCTGGAGGGCAGGCCCCTTGTAGGACAGCCTTTCCCCCCTAGGCATGTGTTCTAAGAACTCGTCTGTACCTGTGTACCAGCTGCTGTTGTTGTGAGAGGCTGCATTCAGCTTCAGTGCAATTTTTTTTTGAAGGTTCTTTCAACACATTTGCCCATTGCAGGATGGGTGATTTACGTCATTGAGTATTCAGCGGTTTCTGACCCAAAACTGCAAGATCCCCATGCCCTGCCCACCCTATTCACCCAATTTCACCTAGAACAACTTTTTGTTTTTGTTTCCCTGGATGGGAAATGTCCACAAAGGGAAACATTTTGCCAATGTGGAAGAGGTGAAACAAAGAACAGCAGAAGCACTAAAAGGCATCCGAATCGATGAGTTGAAAAATTGTTTTGAGCAGTGGAAAAAACTTCTCAATGGTGTATTGCATCAAATAGAGGGTACTTGAAAGGTGACTGAAGTTTAAACATGTAAGAATAAATACACAATTTTTATAAATAAATTCTGGGTTTTGGGGTCCCCCCCCTTGTATATACGATGAGGTCTTACCAGAAGTTTTCACCAAGTTTTGGGTTGTTTTCTTGGGAAATATTTTGGATTTCCTGAAGCCAAATTACTAGACACAAGAGCAAAATCATTGCTGTGGGTCTTGATGTAACTTAAGACTTATTGATCTTTCTGTTTCTTAAGCCGGCCTTTGAATAAATACAATTATAATTTCTTCAGCATTTTGCTAGTCTAACAACTTCCCCAAATGAGGAAATTTAATGGTTTTTTTTAGGCCTGTGGAATGCAAAGGCTGGTAGCTCTGGGTTAGAGGGAAATTAACTTAAAACACATTATCCCTGAATACAAAGGTTAAAATGACAAATCCTTACTCTGAATCTGGCAAGTTTTAAGGTTTTAATACACTTTCTTAAGTCATTATCTTTGATTCAACCTAGTTATGACTTGCTATAATACTTCAGACCAGACGAAAAGGCCGGCGGGGACCTCCTGCCATACTCAGCACAGCGCATGCCCCGCCCCTCCCCCCACCTCCCCCCAGCGGTGGCTCCTGCCTGGCTGCGGGGCGCATGGGTCCTGCACGCAGAGTCGCTGTGTTTGCCCTTTTCCACTTCTGTCAGTGCCTTTAATTTTTTACACCTGGTGTTTTATTTGGTTAATCTGATTGCATTTTCTTCTTTTTGCATTTATTTTCTTTCCATTTAATACTTCTGTCAGTATTTTCTGCTCATCTTCATCATAATGAGTTTTCTCCTCGAACGTTTCAATGGTACAAGTTTTTCAAACTGCCAACATATGGGTTCTGCCATCTTTATATTCCTGAAACATATTAAACATTTGATTACAATTTAAAGAATACCTGCTTGAATTACATAAATCATTCAATTAAATTAACACCTATGCATCTCTTTAAGTATTTCTGTACTGTGTAAAACAGGTGAAATCTGTAACTTTACACATTTTTGAAATTTTCACTTTTGATTCCACGTTAGGTAAATAAATGTCCAAAATGCAAGCTGTTTCACACACTTGCACAAACGACCGCTGTGCATCTGTACAAGACAGGCTCAGCTCTTGGAGGTTCGTCAGTGTTGTTTCTATGCGACACTCTCTCGTTCACTGGCCCAGGTGATCCCAAGAAAACCACATTCAGCTGCATTCTGCAAATACATTGGTGTAGAAAACTAGCTGAGCATTAATTTGGGGTAGATAGTGTTTTTAAAGTAAGACTTCCTTTGTTAGAGCAGGTTTGGGTTAAGAGCAAAATGAAGGAGAAGGCAGAGATTTTCCGATGTGCTCCGTCCCCAGCACATCTGTTACAGCTGGCGGGCCTGTCTGGACACATCGTTGTCACCCAGCATCCGTAGTTTATGTCACAGTTCACCCCTGGCGTTTACTGTTTGTTGTGCATTCTGTGGGTCTGGACAGATTGTAATGACCCGTATCTGTCCTTATAGTGTTGTACAGAATATTTTCTCTGCCTTAAAAGTCCTCTGTGCTGGTGATTCATCCTTCCTTCCCCCTCCCGCCTGGCGACCCTTTTATTCTCCCCATAGTTTTACCTTCTTCAAAATGTCACACAGGTAGAATCATACAGTATGCAGCCTTTCACACTGGCTTCTTCCTTAGTAATATGCAGTTAAGGTTCCTCCCTATCCTTTCACTACTTGATAGCTCATTTCTTTGTACCACTAAATAATATTTCATTGTCTGGATGACCCCAGTTATTGATCCATTCACCTACTAAGGACATCTCTACTGCTTTTAAGTTTTGGAAATTATCAATTAAACTTCGATAAGCATCCATATGCAGGTTTTTGTGTGAATATAAATTCTCAGCTCCTTTGGGTAAATACCAAAGAGCATGGTTTCTGGATTGTAGGGTAAGTGGGACCTTGGTTCTGGAAGGTAATTTATTCTGGAAAACTGTTTGAGAGGCGATCTGTTTGGAAACCATATCCCCATTGCTTGTAGTCCGAGAGAGGCACGGCTGATCCTACAGGTATCTGCATGAAAGGGTTGATGGGTCAAGAATCCAGACCCAAAGTTTGTTAGACAACAAAGGCATTTTTTTTTCTGTGAGCAACTTGGTGGAGAACTGAGTTGTTCAAGAACCACGATGTCGGAGAACCAAGGTTTGACGCTTCCGGGTGTCATGAGACAGCGCCGACCTGTCTCTGGAAGCGGCAGCACCGCGTGCATTCCCTCCGGCAGTGAGTGAGGGCTCCTGTCCCATGTCCTCCCCAGCATCTGGCGTTGCCAGTGTGCTGCGGTTCGGCTGTTCCAACGGTCGTGTGGTGGCGTCGCACTGTAAACTCGCTTTTCCCTGATAATATAGTATGGAGTGTAGACTCAATTTAAAAAACAAACAAACAATTTCTGTACCCAGAATCAAAAGAGTTTTATTTTTTTACTCCACATACGTGTACACACACACACACACACACACACACTCACTCAAACATACACATGTATTTCCTTAACTGTAAATACAGTTGACCCTCGAACAATGCAGGGATTAGGGGCACTGATCCCCCACATGGTCAAAATTTGTGTATAACTTTTGACTCCCCCAAAACGTAACCGCTAATAACTTCCTGTTGACTGGAAGCTTTATAGGTAACATAAATGATTAATACCTTTTCCATGTAATGTGTATTATATACTATGTTCTTACAGTAAAAAAAGCTAGAGAAAATAAGTGTTATGAACAAAATTAGAAGAAAACATGCATTTACAGTACTGCACTGTATTTATCAATACCAGAAGTTTACATCATCTGTTTATGAATCGTCTGTCAGTACCTACATCATGATTGCCTTATGTGATGCAAAGCACTGTAGATGTTATATGAATTACTAACATTAAACATAAAAAAAAAGATAATGTAAAAAAGAAATTTGTATTTATGTACAAGTGTCACTGTTCATGATGCAGTGGTCGTGAAGAAGCAACAGTATGATTGCTTTATGGTGGCCTGGCCTGTGCACTAATGAGTGAACTGTTGTAAAACTGTGTGCCATGCAGTATTACAGCCTATCACAATACATTGTTGGGAGGATTGTTGCAATAAAAATGCACTGACCTGTGGTAATAGGTTGATAAGCATTTTCTTCAATTATGGGAGAGATGCATACTGTGTGATAATATGATATTTTGAAAGCAAAGTTATGAAACTAATACATTATAAACTTTATATTAAATATCACTTACTGTATGCCTGTGTAAGGCTGGGCTGCCACTTGAATGCATGTCTGGCATGTGACATCCACATGACGACTCCTTAGGCCCTAGTGACGAGGACACAGATACATCACACAGTTCTCATGTGCAGTTGTTGGATCGTCACAGGAAGACAAGCACCACACATGGCAGGCAAGCTCATCCACTGAATAGCATGGCAGTTATGTGCTGCTCAGTGAGTGCAGGTGCCGCATCGCAAAGGTTTCCACCTGCTCGTCTTCGAATCTGTCCGCAGTCCTGGGAAGCCAGCACAGCGTGCAGACATTGCTCTCTTGCAGGTTTTCATCAGTTCCAGTGGAGTGGCTTTCCTGCTTTCTCCACAATGAGCATGTGTCTTCAGTGCTATGGTCCTCGCAGACTTATGATGATGTCCTTCCTGCCAGGTCCCCTTCCACAGCACGGGCAGTCCTTTCCATAGGATCATCTGTGCTGAGCCCTGAGGGTTCTTGTGACCCCAGATCCAGAGGCTGAATCAGAGATGGTGTTTTTGGGGGCAAGTATCCCACCTCAGTGCCTCTTGAACTCAAGGGATTCTGGGTGGCAGGGCATCATCTGATGCCAGACGAACTTTAGTAGGCAGTCCATTGCCAGCAAGGGCCTTCTCATCTTCAGGGACCAAGCATCCATGGAAACTATCCTGAAACGGGGTCTCATTAGCCAGGTCTTTGTGCTGTATGACCCAAAACTGGCAGCTGGTGTTTCTCTGCCCTTCAGGACTTGGGGCGAGCAGCTTTATAGATCAGGCCAGGCCCGATCATAAACCCTGCTGAGATTGCACAAAATGGCAGTTAGCTCATCCCTGCCTGCCTTAAGTCCTGGTGCTTGCCTCTCTCCTTTCCTAAAAATAACCTTTCTGGCATTTTGGTCCAGACTAGGCCCTTTCATGTGCATTCCAAACCTACTCCAGCAGTTTCCCTCTCTCCTCAGTGACTTCGTAATGGGAACTGTCCGATGGCTCTGGGTTGGCAGGAGCTGCTTCTCCTGTTGTCTTGACAAAAGCCCAGTTGTGCTTTTTTGAAGCCCAGACTCTTTGTAAAATTATCAAACCATCCTTTGCTGGCATTACATTTTCCAGCACTCGGTCCTGCACCTTCCTTTTGCTTTAAGTCGTCACACAGTGACTTGGCTTTTTCTCAAGTCTGTAGGTGTGCCTTTCCTGTGGCAACGCGAGGCCCACACAAAGGCTGCGTTTTCAATAGGAGACAAAAAGGTATCTTGCAAAAAGTACAAGGTTTTCTGTCCTGCTGGTAACTTCACAATTTTTTCCTTTTTTCTATTCTTTTCCTTTCTTCTTTCTTTTTTCTTTTCTTCTTTTGGTGCTTATGCTGGATTTGTTCATTTACTTGAAATTACAGACAACCAACACTGCAGACCTCACTTGTTGGTACAAGTCAAGCATTGCGCCTTTTTCTGTAATGTCAAGACTTTCCTCTGTTGTTTGGGAGCACTTCTGGTGGCCCTAGCTGCCCTCTGTGGGGGGTCCCCTCCTGTCACTCAGGTTTATAGTACAGCACTAGACAATGAAATATATAAATAAGACCAGCAAGAGGTCAGCTTTTCACCGTGACACACAGTTTCCTAAAGACGAGCTGCTCACAGGAAGACGATTGGGTCACACAGTGCTGTCAGTGGGTCCTTGGCAGTGAGCTCATGGCAGTAGTGACTGGAGGTGGCCATGGGACGTTACTGCAGCATGCACTCCACTCCACGCAGAGGCACCTGCACCTGCACCTTTGTTCACACTCCTGTTGCCTGGCAATGGCTCTGTCTGTCGTCTGCGTTTGTGGGCATAAGTTCTGATAAATTTTTAATGTTTTAGAATGAATTTTTATGTATTGTATATTATTCAATGATAAAATAGGTTATTAGCTTCATGTATTCCATGCACTTATGGCATGCCTAATTTTTTCTTTAGTTTTTCATTATTTCTAGGCTACATGGATTGTCTGGGAGTTTTTTCAAATTGTCACAAAGCTCCAAAAGTTTTGCCAATATATTTATTGAAAAGCTCCACATGTAATGGATTTACATAGCCCGAACTCATGTGGTTCAGGGGTCAACTGCATATAAAAGGTTGATTGGAGTTTAGCTCCTTGGTCTTTTCTATTGGCAATTGTATTGTTTTGCATTAAGATGCTGCCTGGTTCATTGATATTTCTATAGTACATACATTTGTTGCAAGATAGGATCCTTCAGAACATGAGAGGAGAATGAGGGTTAAGGAGATCTCAGTTGCTTTTAATATTCAGTGAATAATAGAAAAGCATTATCATCATATTGCAAACATAACCTCTATTACTTTTAGTTGACATCAGAGTCTGTTTTTTTAACCCTCACCCAAGGATACCTATTATTGATTTTAGAAGGAGAAAGAAAATCATTGATATAAGAGAGGAACATCTATGTGGGCTCTCTCCCACAGGCATGCCTACTGGTGTGTGCCCCACAGCCCAGGCACGTGCCCTGCCAGGGGATCAAACCCACATGCTTTTGGCGTATGGGATGACTCTCCAACCAACTGAGCCACCTGGCCAGAGCCAGTGGTTTTTAAACTACTCTGTGCCTCTAGTCCGTACAACATTACACTGCTGAGTCAAACTTTTCACTGTGAATGATAGAGCATGACCTCCATAATTCTTACCTATTGAAAACTCTCACAAAACTAACTCATCTATTCACTGGTTCCTGAAATATTTATAGGCACCTATTGTGTTTATAAAATACTCTAGGGTACAAAAGGAGTCAAATTAACTTACATAATTAATCTATGCAACCTGGTTTATGTCCCCCAAAATAAATTTATGAGGTTCACAAGGATCACATAGCACTTTTTGCTCTGTCAGTCATGCATGGAATATCAAATCTGCTTCATTGATTTTCATTTTCAGAATAGGACTTTTAAAGCAATAAAATAGCAATTTCACTTCCTGAGGCAATGACTAGGCATGTCAGATAATGAAATTCACAAGGTCCAATGGCTTTCCGTGGCTTAATAGTCTGGTTACTAACAAGGAAGTAAATATTATCCTTAAAAGTTACTGTGTGTGGACTTAGGTCTGAGCAAAAAAAGACCCAGCTTCAAACTCAGTCACTGCTTTTTGCAAAGGAGGACTTCCCGTCTGCTGGGGTGAGGGTTTCCGTGCGTGGTTCTGTACGGCACAGCCAGGATCGCTTGGCTGGTCTCCTGGGGACAGTGGTTCCCTGCATTCCTTCAGTGCTTGCTAAGTGCTGGAGACACAAGAGCAGCGTGTGTACCTCGTGAAGAAGCTGTGCTGATAAGGGTACTGCTTTCCCACCATAGGGATTTTGAAATGCTGAACTTCTGGAACATGATCCTAAACTACTTTCAATTCCCTTTTTCTGTACCCAGACCCTCTCTCCCAAGAGTCCGGGATCTCCTGCGGATGGTAAATCTGCTAAAGAGGCAGAAACCAGAGCTGTGGCCAGGGTAAAATCTCTGCGACCCCCACTTGTGGAGCTTGGGGGGCACAGTGCCTGTTTTTCTGTAGCCACCTCCCTCTCCTTGAATGCTGGGGATGTGAGAGGAGTGGACAGGGATGACCTTCCCCAAAGATG
Organism: Tonatia bakeri; assembly: GCA_004024845.1. NCBI lineage: Eukaryota > Metazoa > Chordata > Mammalia > Chiroptera > Phyllostomidae > Tonatia > Tonatia bakeri. The sequence continues at coordinate 108,825 of PVIA01001329.1, read as the reverse complement.
ATTGGTGGCGACTGTCGGGGGTGGGGTGGGACAGGTGGGGAAGGGGCAAGAAACAAGTGAGAGCTTCAAATGCAGACTCCTTCTGGAAGTGGTCTGTCTGGTGGTCACCTCCTCAGTCACTCCCTAGTCAGTTTGTCCCCTCCAGGGACAGTCCTGGGAACATACTGTAACTGGCCAGTAATGTCTCAGGACATCGAATCAGCCAGGCTGTGCCCCTGCGGTTCCACGTGATGGGTTCGGAAGTTCATGCACGCTCTGCATCTACCCTGAAACGCATGACTCCTCTTCTTTAGTTACCTGGGCTTCATGCGTGCTCAGCCTCACTGATTCGGGGCCGCTGTGCTCCGCTCTCTGCTGTGCGGGGGGATGGGGATAATGCTCTGTGTGTACACAGTAAGGGCGAGCAGAGCGGCTTTGGCCACAGTGAATTAATTTGGGTTTACGCTGACTCCAAGATATGTCACTTTTAAGTGCTATGCTAGAATGTGTACTTTGTTTGCTTTGAGAAGTTGGCTTTGATGTTCATTCTCGGAAAATGCGGTAAGCAGCAGGATAACAGAATGTATGGAAACCAACTATGGTATCGTTTTACGATCTAACTTAAAGACACATGGAGTTTCTTTGGTATTTCCAACTTGAAAGAGAAACTGTCAAGTTCAGTTAAAAGCATTTTCACTTAAAGCTTTGTTAAATAATCTACAAATATTACTTTCTCGGCTGCTTTCATAGTCTCCTTTATTCTAGAATATTGAGGCTTTCCAGGATGTTATTTTTTTGTTCTTTATTAACTTAATTATTACTTATTGAGCTCTCTACTCCTCTTTATCCCCCCGTGCCACTTTGGGAGACCTTAGCCTCAGCCTTGACATTATCAATTCTGGCTGTTTGGCCAGCCCTGAGCTCTGTCTTGATCTCTGCCTGTGTTCTCACCCCCACTGCCCAGCTACGTCCGACACCCAAACCTGCCCCCAAACCCAGGGCCCAAACTGTCCAGACATCGGAACCTGTCCTTCCACCTTGACTTGTGGTCTCAGTGAATGCATCTCCGGCGCTTAGGTGCCAGACTCTGAACACTCAGATCAGCCTCAGCCCCTGCTTCTGCCAGCTCTCTCTTCTTCAGGACGCTCATTCGACGTTGCTAGTCTGTCTTCTCAGGATCTTTGACCCATCTTTCCTGAAAAGGCACCTCGGTGGACTTACTAGTTCAGGCTCTTCTTGTTTCTTGCCTGAACCAATGCCATTACTCTGTAGGGTTCAGTCCCCCAGTCTTTCCCGCCTCTTCCCTGCCCCCAGATGCATATTCAACTCAAAATGGAGCTGCACTTTATAAACCGTTTGATAAATGACATGATTCTGCCTTGATTTGGTCATGTGGATCTTGGCCCTGTCTGTTTCTAAGTTTCATTTTGATGCACCAAGCTTGTCATGCCATCCCCTTCTTGTAGACGATTGCCCAGTGTGCAGTGGTAGTGAACTTGTACTTTAGTATGAACTTGATAGGACCGCCGTGCCACTCACAACAACTGGTCAATATTTGAGATTCAAGCAGCTGTCCTGAGCTAGGTAAGCGTCCAAAGACCTGTGTTAGAAGAGATAATGTTTACTTTTATGAAGTTAAGAATCTCTTCTAAAGAACACCAGGGTTTTTGACTTAATGTGTGATATAAGGAAAAATAGTTACTTTTCAGTATACATGTTCAGTAGTGATAAGCTTTTGAGACTTATTCCAGCATCATGCTCTTACCTAAGGAAAATCTTGCCCAAATGTGCACCAGTCATCAAACAGAAAACCAAATGAAGGTGACAGCAGTTCTGGAAATAAAGGATATTTCACGTGAAGTCAAAGTACAGCCTGATTAGAATGAACACAGTGACCCTGTCTCTAAATGCTTGTGTAAGCCGAGCCTAGCTGAATATCTGATTTCTTACATAGCTGCAATATCTGCTCCTGATATATTTAGTAAGAAAGTGTTCAGATTTAGATAAGTTAATGGCAGACTCTGAAAAGGACATTGGGTAGACTCAATTCCATGCAAGGCTACTAGATGGTGGTTAGTAAAAGTAGTTTTAAGATAGTCCCTCTGTGCTGGATTGGAGCTCCTGGGCTAACCTGGTGGCAGGCTCAGGAGAGTGGCCGTCTTCTGAGACCTGCTGTGCATTAATGTCTCCTGTCGACATTAATGATCACAACAGCAGCATTCATGCCTCTTATACTTAGCCACTCATGGGAAAAGGTGAGGAGTACTGAGGAGGGCGAAGAAGCATTAGCGTTTGTGAAACTTCTGAGAAAAGTAACTGATGGGGCTGCAGTCAGAGCTTTGGACTGCAAGTGAGGGCACTGGATACCTGTGGTTCAGAAGAAAATGAGAGGGAAAAATTGAAATAGGGTGAAAAGAATGGAAAGAGATCGCTGGTCAAACAAATTCTAGTTCTTGTTAGTTTTTCTTAGAATAATGGAGGAGGCTCTCAACCAATACACTATGAAACGTTGACTTAAAAATGTTGTACACATTTTCAGAACTCCTTTACACTTAGACCTCATTGGTTTAATGGTCTGTTGTGGTCATTTCAGTTCTGTGCTCTCTGAATGCTACAGATCAGGCATGTGCTGGACACAGAGTGGGGCTGTTGGTGCAGAGAAGGTTCATGGGGAGCAAAGCAAAAGGCAGTCCTTGCGCCTCATCAGGGCATGGCACCAGCCTATTGGGCTTCAGGGAGAATGGGCAAGAAGTGGATATCAGAGAGCTGAAAGGACCTCAGACAGGGCCCAGAGCCTGGCAGGTTAGACATGAGTGAAAAGTATAGTAGTGGTTCTTGAAAAAGGAGTCAGAAAGAAAAGAAGGAAGAGGACAGGAGACTGGAAAACCCCCCAAAGTCACTGCACAGTCCTGGACGGGGTTCACGCCTCATTTAGGAGAAATGCCAGGTTTAGGGGAAAGGCTCAGTCTGCACACAGGAGTTACGTCGTTCCAACTCCAGACGTTAGAGGAGTATAGTCAGGTTTACCATTAAAGAGATTTTCAGTTTTGCCTGGAAGCATTCCTGTCTGAGAGTTGATACTAAAATTTGTTGAATGTGTTATGTTTTGTGAGAGAACAGGTATTGGCACTTTGTTATTCTGCCAATTAACAAATGCACCCTTTATAACAGCACTAACATGGCACAACCTCAAAATTGTACCTAACTAAACAGTGTCTTAATCTTTGCCTGGAAACCTGTAATAGCAGCTCAGCTTCTTGGTTAAACTCCATGAGTCTCTTGGGCTCCCCTGAGTGACAGAATTTGCACTTACTCTTGTCTGTACAACAGGCGTCACTCTGGGTGGTGTTCCTTCTCTCTGTCTGTGTGGTTCAGTGCTCTTACTGTTGACAGCTAGGTTCGTAACCAGAAGAATGAGGACAGAAATGGAAACACTAGCAGAAATGAATTCTCCTGATAGTTATTAGTAATTAGTGGAAGGGTTTATAATGTTTCCCAAAGTAATTGGTTACTATTTTAAGCATGTATATCATTTGCCAATGAATATATCTGAAATGGAAGCAAAAAATTAAAAAAAACACTTATAATTGTAAAATAACTCTCTCTTACTAGAGCTGTTGGTTCCTGGCTGAGTGAAGCAAAAGTAAGACAGAAGAAGAGTGCGAACAAAAGGACAATCATCACCGAAATCAGAGCCAGCTGTGATGGTTTTCTGAATCAGTCTAAGTAGGTCTTAGACACGGGCACTTTCCTCAGTGTCCACTAGTGTCCTTTAAAACCTCTTGTCCTGTAACGTTTCAGAGGGGTGGGCTGACATTTCCATCACTTCATGTTTCACGTAGAGCTCCCAGTATTTCTCTACTACAAACAGAGGGTGCGAGAATTAGCAGATGCACAGTTGGGCACGTCTGTCTACAGCAGACTGGCCTTGTTCAAATGTCAGGAGAGGAGTAGACACTGAGTAGGCCATCCGATCCAACTGCCAGCACATTTTGAAAAGGCCCATAGACCGTGTGAGTTGTTTGTGACCCGTGATAAAGTAAAGCAATGCAGATTCTTTCAGACGTCTTTGGGAGAGACTAGGGAAGCCTTGCCCCAGTTGTTCAAGCTTTTGCTTATTTGTCATCATTATAACTACTCATTTAAAAGAAAACAAAATTCTTCTTCAAGTCTTGTCATGACCAATTGGATTGTAAAGCTGTTCATGTGTATCAGAATCTGTAAACTTCTCATCAGCTGAACTTCTGCCTCTTGTTACCATGCATGTGAAGAATTTTAAAATCCTCGATAACAGATCAACATATAAGATAAATTAAGACAAAACTGTAGATACATCACTTATACTTCCAGCATATGGTGTGGTTTGAGCTTCAATGTAAACTTAGAAAAGATTTTTCCTTTTAAACTTTTAAAGTCTCTATGTTGTAATTTTATGTTTTCTCAAGAGCTTCCTTTCAATTAACAAGGTTGAACATCAGGTTGTCTCAGATTGTTACTTAGCATTAAAAACAGATTAAATGCATGTTAGTTCTCGATGAAGGCATAGATGGAGGCAGCTTTTTAGAATGTTTGTGTTCTGGAGATTGTAGAGCTTTTCAGGCTGAGAGACAGGCCTGAGATCCTGAGCTGGGTCAGGAGCTCAGAGACAGGCCTGAGATGCAAGCTGGGTCAGGAGCACTGCCTCTCTTCAGCGCGCTGGCCTGTGGTGGTTGCATCTAGACTGAAAGGTGGGGCCTCTCTGGGGCTCGGACAGCCCGCTCACACTGGCCATGGACTCTGACTAGTGGAAAAGGGGTACAAATGTAAGCCAGGGGCTTTAAAGGCTGGTGAAACTTATGCTGCAGGTTTTGGCTGAGGGCTTGGAAGGGGCCTAGATGTTGCAGAGACCTGAACTTTCTCCCGTGGCCAGCAGGCCTGGGAAGAGAAAGTGAAATCCTCATCCTCCTCTCCCGGCAGCCGCTGGCCAGTGGTTCGCATGCTCACATCCCTGGGCTGCATCTCAGTCAAGTCCAAGGGTACAAATCCTGTACTTACAAACAAGGAGAAAATAGCAACTCTAACAGGCCCACCTATCTTTAACATTTTTATTGGACTGTACAAAGTGTTGCTGCTTGATGGTTTTATGTGTTTAATTTATTGGGAGATAACAAAGCTTATTTTATTCCATTTAATAGTGAATTACAAAAGTCTGAGGTAATTGTTCTCTCTTATAAAAATATTTGAAGTGAATTGACAATATTCTTTTCCTTCCATATGTGACTTGTAAGCTTCGGCATTCACAGAGGATGGAAGTCATTTATGGAACAGTCATGTATTTGAGGAATAATCTGATGATTGTGTAATTTGTCATGACTCATAGACTTTCCTAATATGGTATCAAAGTGAACACTTCTTACGAGGTCTTCTGCAGCTTACTAAGGAAAGCTGCTTTTTATAGCATTATGAATATGAAATTGATATTAGTTTTTTAAATATGTAATTATGAGAATGTCAGATCTGGAGAATATCAGGAATAAACTACTTTTATGTCAGCACAGATGAAGCTGGAAGTGTGAGGGTCACACCAGTGTGTGTGCAGAGGTGCTGCCTGCGAGGAGGAGGCTGCCCAGCGGCTAAGCAGCTGGGACCTCAAAAGCTGCGTATAGTAAATCAGAGTATTTTGCCAGGAAGTGCTTATTTAGTGAAGAATCTGAGGAAATGCTTAGGGAGTGAAAATGTGCAGAGCTCTGGCTGGCAGTGGTTCAGATGGTTGAAACATTGTCCCGTACACCAGAAGGCTGCAGGTTAGATTCCTGGTCGGGGCACATACAGGAGGCAACCCACTGATGTTTCTGACGTCAATGTTTCTCTCTCTCTCCCCTCCCTCTCTCTTTCCCCCTCCGTCTCTCTCTCCCCTGTCCCTTTCTTCTCTCTAATCATTAAATATATCCTCAGGTAAGAATAATATATATATATACATATCAAGTCTTAGATGAAGACAAATACAAATCAAAGAGGCCTGAGAATAATGCATGTTTCCAGGGCCTGGAGACTGATGTCACCTAAGAGAGTAGGATGGAAAGGAAGGAAGGGGAGGCTCTCCAAGGTGAAGTGAGAGGATTTGGCGATTTGCTTGTAGGGGCAGATGGAAAGAGAAGTGGGATGAGAGCAGTGCTGAGGTTTCTGCATTACTGAAAGAGAAGGCTTGGAAGGTTGGAGGAGAAAGATGATGACTTGTTTTGTGTAGCTGACCAGAGAAATTGGCAGTGAGGGGATGCTTGATGCTGGGGGTGATTCAATTGTAACGTTGAAAAAGAAAAACTTGGTGAGGTGGAACTGTGCATGCACATATGAAATGATTTTTTTTCAGAAGCCTACCTAGCTCGGCAGAGGAGGAGGACCGCCTGGGCGATGCCAGCTGGTCTAGTCAGTGGTACCGATGGTCGTAGCTAACAGCTGTTGGGCTCCCCCGGGCCAGGCACTGGCCTGAGGGCTTTCCCATCTACCCTGCATTGCATTGTTATGATGGAGACTATATAATAATTTTCCTTCTACTGATGAAGGAAAGAGATATAGGGAGCTTAATGGGGGACGATTACTTGTATGACAGACATGTTTCAAGACAAAGGCGTCTGAGCTTTGTGGTGAGAAAATGGACCCCAGTGGGGGTTGGGTGGAGGGAGGGCACATGCGCGTTGGCAGAACTTTGCATACAGCTTTGCTTGCCTGCTGCAAGTGGACACTGAAGCCGTCATCTCGGACATGGGCATAGGCAGGAGCTGACGGTAGTTCTTGAATGCTTCTTAATTAGAAAGCATGCTCTTTCAGGTGGATTTCTGACTTTTGTAAGTATGGTTAAGAATAGAAACTTTAATGCATTGACAAGGTAATATTTATAAAAGTGATTAGAACAGTACTTAATAAGAAGTTAAGTAGCATTAGCCGTTGCTGTTATTACTATCATCCATTCACCCATTCACCTGTCCATGCAGCCTATAAATATAGATTGCTACGTACTAGGCACCAAGGATTCAGAGATGACAGACAGCCTGCCATTGGGGAACAGCTCAGTGGGGAGGAAGGCCAAGCAGCCACTATAAAAGATACTGATCCATTAAAAAGAAATAAACAAAAAAGTTGAGGTAATTGTAAAACATCTTAAATTGTATGTACTTTCTAATCCTTGAAGACAGAAGAAATAAGAAAGACAAATAGAATTGAATGTATTACTGTTTATAACTTTTAATACAGAAAAAGAAATCAAATTTGGAGCTGCTTAAGCTGTGAATATAATTTGTACCAAAATAAAGAAAGGGAAACCGTCTTCAGTATATAATAATATCAATTAAACTGTCAAGAAATTAGTAAGCATTTCATAAATTAATGGTAAATGTATGTGACCAACCATCTACTAATGAGTAATCAACATTCCTAAACAAGAACAAAAACACAACTTAAATGGTAATCAGAGAAATACAAATTATAATCATGAGCTAACTTTTCCTTTGTAGGTCAGACATAAATTTTTAAGATATTTTCAGGCATTGTCAATGTGCAGTGATATGGGTTAGCTCATGCATTACCAACAGCCATATAAATGGTGTAGTGCTTTGAAAAAACAATTTAGCAGTGTACATTTGTATAACCCATTCCACTGAAACACTATTAAGTATGGTGAAAGAAATCTGTATTTTCATTTCAGCATTCTTTAAGGTAGGAGAAAACTAGAATAATGAAATATTCCTCTAGAAGTGGGGGAGTGATTCAATGATACCTTTTAGGAGGATGTTAGTAATGTTCTTGAACACCATAGAAGTTTCCCACATAGTAACATTAAACAAATAAAGCATAATAATAAAAACCAAAAATTACGTATGTGAATATACGTGTGTGTGTGTGTGTGTGTGTGTGTGTGTGCATGTGTATCTATATATAACTTTGTAGTGGGTCTTTAGGTAGTAGGTCTATAAGCAATTTTTTTCAGTTTTCCTTCATATTACAAACTTTGTTTAATTAGAATCTAATTCATGAGTATGCAAGCAATCAGTTTCATCACCAACTTAAAAATGATTAGTTAGTATTTAAAATTTTTCACTAAATAATTTCACTTGGATTTTTCAGAATAACTTGCAAGTCAGATAGGACTAGTTGTATATTTTTTCTTTTTAGAGATAAAGAAAGAAGGATTCATGCTCTGACCAGTCAGCTCCATTGGCTGGAGTGGCGTCCAGTACACCAAGGCTGCAGGTTCGATCTCTGGTGAGGGCCAGAGTCAACCCATGAACGCACAAATGAGTGGAACAACAAATCAGTGCGCCTATCTGTCTGTCTCTCTCCCTCTGTCTCTCTAAAAAGTAAATTAGTTTTTTTAGAAGAGGGATTCATGACTTCCCAGAAATATTAAAAATATTATCTTAGAAACTACCTTAAGTATCTTTATACAAAAAATGTAGAAAGAGAAGATTAAGTAAAAGTAGATTTCTTAAGTTAGTTCCTATGTATTATTTTCTTAAATATTGCAAGAATTTTGGGACAGAGAGAGGGAAGAGCAGAAAGAAAGTTTGGAGAAAAAAAACTTGCATCCATTTTTTTTCTTCAAAAGTAAATGAGTACTAGTAAAACAAAATATTTTACAAATGTTTAATTCTCCAGTGCAGCGGTCCCCAACCTTTTTGCAGTAGAGACTGGTCTCATGGAAGTTAGTTTTTCCACAGAGGGGCAGCGGGTCTGGGGGGTCTGGGGCTATGCCGGAGACAGAGCTCATGCCAAGTGATAACACAGGCGAAACTTAGCTCACTTGCCTGCACTCACCTCCTTCTGCGCTGCCCTTGCTTCTAATTAGCCTGAGACAGGTGCGAGTCAGATTCACCGTCTGGCCCCACGAGCTGGGGACCACTGTGGGCGCCTTTGGTTCAGAGAGGAAAGGAGTCTCGCAGTTAGAAAGAGGCCATTGAGAATGCATCACTGGAGCTGACACCGTGAACTAGAATGTTTTCCGTAGAATCTGTGCTCTTTCCATATCCTCCTCTTGTTTTGCTGCATCAGTGGCATTTAATGCTTGATCCATCCCAGCCACACCACGAGGAGTAAACCCCAAGTGGGCAGTTTGTCCTTGAGAAACACACTCTTCCGGCCAGACAGACCTGGACTGATGCCTGAACCCTCTGTGCCGGCTCCCTGCTCCTTGCTGTTGATCACTTTCCGGATCGGAGTCTCTGGGAGTTTAGTCAGTCATTAACTTTAATCTTAAAACAGTGTACAAAAAGTAATGTGTGTGGTAAATTATTAATATGTTAAGTTGGAGCCTAGCATATATCTCACTTAAAAATATCTCAATTTAGGGGCTGGAAAGAAGTATTTGAAGTCATGAAAGGTGAGGACCTACATCCAAGATTAGTCTATCCAACAAAGCTATCATTTAGAATGGAAGGGCAGATAAAGTGCTTCCCAGATAAGGTCCAGTTAAAGGAGTTCATCATCACCAAGCCCTTATTCTATGAAATGTTAAAGGGACTTATCTAAGAAAAACAAGATAAAAAATGCAAACAGTAAAATGACAACAAACTCACAACTATCAACAAATGAACCTAAAAGAAAATGAAAATAAAAACTAAGCAAACAAGCAGAACAGGAACATAATCAGAGACATGCACATCACATTGAGGGATTTCTGTGGGGAGGGGGAAGGGAAGAATAGCGGGAGAAGGCACAGGGAAGAGAAGCATCATTAGTAGGCATAAAATAGACAAGAAGAGATAAAAAATGGCATAGGAAACAGAGGACTCAAACAACTTATATGTACAACCCATGGACATGAACTAAGGGGGGGAATGCTGGAGGGTTGGGGGGTCGGGCAAAGGTGGGTTAAAGGGGGAAAAAAGAAAGAAAAAATATCTCAAATTTAGTGAATTATTTTGCCAAGTTACTAAGAAATGACATGTAATATTTGTTGTAAACTTCGGGTAAAGATAATTGTTTTTTTGGAACATGAACACTTTATCAAGTTTATAAAACATACCTTGAACCCAGTTTTACCTCATACAGGAAAAGATTACTTAGGTTGTTTTAAAATTAAATGTTTCTTTAAAAACATCCAAAATGATACATTAATAGATTACTTTATCATGACTGAAAGATGCTGATGACAAGACAATGTTACAAGAAGACAGAAAATTGGTAATAATTTTTAAATAAAACACCCAAAATACTATTACAGGCAGATAGTTAATTTTTGTCAATCTGGTCACAGTTCAGCTAAGCCATGAGAAAGGATGCTAGAGGGTAGACTGGATATAAAAAATTTAGACCAAAATTCTCCATGGATCGATATGAGGAACTGAGGGCCTTTCTGGTTTTAAAATGCTCCGCTCCGTGAGCCTTTACTATCACAAAGTGCGAAGTGGAGGAATATCAGATTTTTTTCAGATAGAGGATGAACCCCGAGCCATCTTCTTGATTTTTAACACGACGGCTCTGTTTATTATAGCCGTTTGTTACCATAAAAGTATAAACTGAAAGGTAGCAGTGATGGGTGAGTGTAATATATTACGTTAAATAAACTTGTCCTGTGCGCAGTGCTCGGAAAGCTCCGTTTACATTACAGTGAGCTGCTTTCTGCTGCATTCACAATTCTGCTGGGCGAATCAGTCAAGAGGGCTTAGGACAGCTCCGTTTAGTTTATCTGGCAAACCCCAAATGCATTATTAGTATAATTTCAGCATATTTAATTATATGTAGGTAATTAATAATATGACGTCAACAAAGTTACTTTTTAGATGATCCTTCAGGGAAAAAAAAGAGTAAAATTACTGGACAAAACCCTGAACAATGCACTCCAACTTGCAAAGGGAAGTGAAGAGAAAGGGAGTGAACGTGAGCTTGAAGAGACATTTGACATTGAAGGATGTGTAAGGTATAAAAATAATCTTTCATGCTTCTTCCCGCAAGTTTTAGGTTTCAACTCTGGTTTGGACCCAAGGTAAAATTGGAGGAGTTGGTGGGATTGGGAATTGGCAGGTGGTTCCAAAATCTCTTTGGAATTAAACAGAACAGGTGCCACCAAGACAAGGAATTCAGTGACTCACGGTATTTACTTGACCATACTTAATTTTCCTGGCTTTCTATTACTTAAGATGAATTGCCCCTTTCTGTTTTATTTTTATTTTTTGGTGGGGCGGAGCGGTGGAATTGGACGTGCATTCAAGGCCCTCCTCAGCTGTGAGTTAGGTAGGTGATCACTTAAGGAAAGTACATTATTTGGGGCTTAGTTAAGTCTCTCAAATTCTGTTACCCCAGAATTATATGGGGAATATGGGTGCCAGTTAAAAATATAGGGATCTTTGCAAGTGCCATTTTGTGCCTCGTTGGGCCCTATACTCCATTTTCCTCCAACCAAACAGACCCCACTGCGCGCAGCACCTCAGGGCTTAGCCCTCGCACATCCCACTCCGTCCTCCAGGGGCGCTCTGACATCCTTCTGCACCCAGCTCAACTGCGCTGTGGACTCTAGAGCTTTTCCCAGGTACTTTAAGTTCTCACTTATTTTGCTTTAAACATATTTACTGCTTCTACAATTAACATAAGTACATTGCATAATAATACAGAAGTAAAAAGTTGAAAATAAATATCAACCATAACTCCATGAACAGAGACAAATGTCATGAGTATTTCAGTAAATTTTTATCCAATTTAATTTTATGGAACCTAGTATCTCTGAGAAACAAGCAGTAAACAGCAACAAAAGCAAATTATGAATGAATTTGTATATAGTTCTGTATTCTCTTTTTTGCTTACTGTTAGGTCATGTGAATTTCTTACATATTTTAGCTATTCTTAGAAAACATTATTTTAATATCCTCTTCATAGTGTTTACAGAGGTAGCACATAATTAATGCTGTAGTTCCTCTCATGTCTGCCATTGAGACTGCTTAGAATATTTTGCTTTTATAAGTAAAGCATTTTGTGCACATCTGATATTTGTGTAGGACAAATTCCTATAGAAGGAATTTCTGGTTGTGGACATCTTTAATACTTTTGAAATACATGCCCAGTGGGTCCCTAGGGAGATTGCCTCATGGAGCACCTGGGCCAGCTGCAGGCAGTTGGGGCCTGTGGTCACTGGGCTCTTGGGCACACTGTCTAACAGCTTATGGTTGTCTCTCACCCGGGACTCCAGGCCTCTCGGAGGCTCGGGCTGCTCCTCACTCATTCCGAATCCCAGGATGGAGCCTGCAGTGGAAAATAAATGCTGAGTTAAAATTTGTAGAATGAATTACCATTTTACAGTTTCTGTTTCTTACCTATTTGTCATATTTTCCTATAAGTTAATTCTTGTTAATAGTTTTTAAAATATGAAAGTCTGTCTTTTGTGCCACTTAATTGAATGACCCTGTGATTTCAGTATGTTGATTTTAGGACTTGCTTTGTTTTAGCCCTGACAGGCGATTTCCTCTCCCACACACTCTTAACCGTGTAGAGAATAAATACGGTTGTGGAAAGTGAGTTTGTATCAATTCCACTTTAAATTACTGAGTAGGAAAAAATTAATGAAGCTAGATATAAAAACAATGTTTAAAAAAGGACGGAGACTCTCTGGACGATGCTGCTAGTGCAGTTGTGCCAGGAAACTCAGACTTCTAAACATCACATTGGTTTTATATTCCGTGTGCATCATGTGGAATTTTAAGTGATAATTTATCTTTGGTGAGGTGGCTCTCCTTAAATCTTTCAATCAATCCTCTCAAGCCAGCATCGAGGTATTACTTACAGAACAGATGAGTTGTGGGTCTGATCCTAAAAAGCACGTTACAGGGAGGGACTCATACAGTGCAGCCCCGGAAGTGTCCCACGAGCCACAGGAGCAAGCCCCGGGAGGCTGAGTAAAACAGCACAGCCTGTCCTATAAGCTGTGTCAGACAATACCAAGATTATTTCCCATAATGAGTATTTAGGCAGGAAGAAGCGTGGTAGGTCAGGTGCATGGTTAGCTGGCTTCTGAAGGTACAGAAAGCACAGCATCGGGATCCCAACACTGGACAGAGGGCCTGGCCTGGTCACAGCAGCCTCCTCCAGCCACAGGCCTTCATGTCCTCACTGGTGTGCCAGGGCTCAGCTCAGTGCCCACTGCACAGGTGTCTGCAGATAAGTGAGTTCCCACATGTGGCATGGTTTAAACAGGGCCTGGAGCATATATTTTCAAATTTCCTGCTGACGCAGAATTGCAAACTTCAGTAAGATCATCTTTAATAAATTTTTCTTGGTAATTAATAGGTAAATGTCCGGCCAAAGGATGGAAAAAAAGAAAATGCATTTTACAGTGCAGTATTATTGAATGCAAAATATATGAATGAAGTGGTTCAAAATAAACATCGTACATAAAATATTTGATCCTGTCTTCCTAAATTCTAGTGCCTTGTTAAATTGAATATTAATATTTGTCAACTGAAGGTCATTCGCAGCGATTCAACACCAACAGGGATCTCAGTTTTGGGGTATGGTGAACAAGAGAACTTTATGCAGCACAAGTAGCTCAATTGTAATACAACACAGTTGTTGGGAGGCCCTGAGGCCAGGCCCCTCTCTGCCTAGACAGCTCTGCTCTGCTGCACACCAGTATGCTCTGGCTTCGCTGGTTTGCTTGGCTCTGCTCCAGCGAAACATCTGTGTTTCAACTCAGAGACACAGTCTTCAGTCCTAAGTAGAAAGGGAAAGTGCCCTCTCTGAACCAGAGGGAAGCTGACACATACAAAAGTCTCCATCTCTGGTCCCTGATTGACCCATTTTCATGCAAATGAGGACTCCAAATCATCACAGTTTGATTGGTCCAAAAAGCACTGTCTTGATTGGTCAAAATGAAGCCTCTCTGATTGGTCAGTAAAGATGCTGATGGGGATATAGCTGCACAGCTCCAATTGGGTAAGGTCAGTTCTGTTGGTTGAAATAGGACTCCAGGAACTCCTCTCTAATTGGGGCTCAGGTGGCAGGAACACGATGCAGGCAGGCCGTTTGGTGCAGAGGCAGGGGCAGCCTCCTTTCTCCCTGCAGTGCGGTTTGTGTGAGAGGCCTCTGTGCAGAAATGGCTGCTAGGCTCTGTTTTATAAGTCTGTGCTCAGTTAGCCACCAGAAGCCCTTCTTAGCAGGTATCTTTTTCCTCAGGGTACAAATATCTTAGACTATCTATTTTATTAGACTTCAGAAATAAAATGGTAAGTTGATTAAAAGCAACATATTTTGAAATAAAATATGAAATTTAAATACATTTTATGTAATTCAGTTGCACAACATTTTTGCTTAAATATACTTTACATACAGTATTGTTTTTCTTTAAAAGATGATTTTATCCATTTTTTGTAACTATGTAATACAAATTGATACCCACATGTTATAGTTCAAATAACCTACATTCTTCCCTAATTTAGGCACATGGAGGAAAGTAAAACTCATATGTAAAAATAATTGTGAATACATATGTTTGAATTATTTTAAATCTGGGTTTGAATTACATAGATTTAGTAGAAGTCCCTAGTCATTTTATAGAAGGTAATTGTATTTTTTTCCTTTTAAAAGCTTGTATAATTTGTCACTAGACAATGAACAACAATACTCTCATCATCTCCCCACCATGAATGTGTGTATAGCAAAAAGTGACTGATGACTTGGGGTAGGTGTCACCCTAGTGACAAAAGGCCTCAGGAATTCTAGAAATTGCTTCATGAAGCCCAGATTTTGAAGGTAGTCTCCCACTTTTGAAATCTCTGCCTGAAGAATCACTGAGCTATTAAGTGTGTTCCCGTGGTCCCAGCCTCCACTGTAGCAAAGCCGGCTCCAGGGAGGCCATCCACCATGGCCTTGGAGTGCCATCAGACCCCGCCACTGGTGTCGGCTGCAGTGGATGGCTGTCTCCCGTTCTCACCCAAGCACAGTAAAACCGGTGGGAAAACTCTAGACTAATTCTGACAGTTATATTTAAAAAGAAAGTCAGTCTTATTCCAGAAAGCAGTCAAAATTAAGAAGATGAAAGATGCTTTATTTAGGGCTTTAATTAAGCTCTGTGGGGGCTGGGGCGGGGAGGCGGTAAGAGACAGGGGAGGACAGGGAGTCAGCTTAGGAGCCCTTCACACTTCAGGCGCACTGTGCCCTCAGGAAGACAGTTTGCGTTCATGTTATTCCAGCTTCACTTCTGGGGAGTGAGACAGAGCAGCGTTTTAACTAGTAATCTTTGCCTTCTACCTCACAGTGTTTCTCGATGTGAAATTACAGTTGCTCTGAGTGATAAACCAAAGTGATTCCTTGCTCCCCCATGTGTCATTGTAGCAAAAGCTGAGCCAAAATGCCTACTTTAAGAGACAGATTATTTCTTTAATGTGCTTTCATCTAAATATATGCCAGTATCTACAATGACATCCATGTTCTAGTTTTGAATGGCAACCTACTTTGTAGTTTTGTACTGAATTGCTATGTGAACGTATTCTGTGTCATGTTCGTAAACAAGATGTTGCCTGCTTCCCTGACTGGTGTGGCTCAGTGGGTTGGGCAAACCCGCTGCGAACTAGAGGGTTGTGGGTTTGATTCCCAGGCGGGGCATGTGCCTGGGTTGCAGGTCAGGTCCCCAACTGGGAGCATGCAAGAGGCAACCCATCGATGTTTTTCTCCTCTCTCTCCTTCCTCTCCCTTATCTCTAAAAATAAATAAATAAAATGTTTTTAAAAAAGATGTTGCCTGCTGGTATTTCCACACAGTAAGCATAGTTGTATTCCAAAGCGGATGAGAAACTACAGCCATTAAAAGGAGAAGTTGGCACGTAGATATAAATTATGCCTTGCCCTAGACAGTGGTTATGCATTTTTTTTAGACAATCTTAGTACTGCAGAAATTCGAAACAGAAGCGTATTTCTCATGAGCAAGCATGACTATATGCGTTTGGAAGCAGACACCAAAATGGATTTAGGTGTTAAGAGGGGTCGGGGTCCTGCAAACCACAGTGCAGGTCCCGGCCCTCTGCAGCACACGGGAAGAGCCAGACAGCAGCATAGCTCAGGTGTGGCCAGGCGGATAGGGGATCTCTCAGCCCAGTAGGGCTGGATTCTGGTCCTTGTTTGACCATTGGCTCAGAGTAGCTGGAGGACACCTGTAAGGCTGGGCCTGGGGGGAGGGCCTGTGGCCTGGTGAACATGCCGCAGTGGATCGGAAAGGACAGTGACCTTCCCAAATCGGGTTCCATGGAAGGCGGCTCTGCTCTGAGCAGAGTGCTGCAGCCACCGTACTGACCAGCCTCTAAAAAGCAAAACCTCAACTTTTACAGGCAAGTGGCACTTGGAAGTTTATCTGCTTCTAATCTGCTTTGTATATTTTTGTAGATGTGTATTTTGTGAGGTGGTCGGGTGGGCCCTCCTGTGCCTGCAGGCCTACTTAGGACTAATTGGCTTGCTGCTGGTAATCCTCAGAAGCCCTCAGCTTTTTCTGTCTGATCTTCGTGTTACCCTGTCCCGGTTCAGGCCTGGAAGGTCACCAGCATGTAGAGTCAGCCACTCAGCTGGCTTTCTTTGTAACATCACAGGCAGATGACAACTTTTTAAGCCTCTGTTTTCTCCACTGTCAACTGTGGAGAGTGATGCGAAGGGTCAGAGGGGAGGATCTGATGAGAGAACTCGAGTAAAGCTCAGGACACAAAGCCTGGCATATGTTAAGTGGCTCAACAGTATTAGTTTTCATGGTGGCCGTGACTTTTGAGGGCCCTTCTGCTATCTGTACATTTTTACTCTCTCTAGACCTACCAGGGTTGCCACATAGACTGCTTCCTTTTGAGCTGATAAGCTTTGTTTCGGAAGCTCCAATTGCATCCTTCTATGTAACGTAAAGTGTAGACAAATGGTGCTGGGAAATTATCAGGTCCTAAATTAGGGCCTTGTCTTGTGCTGTAGAAATTAAATGGGACATTTTGCCTATTTATGAGCAAAACCAAAGGTCCATAATGTGTACTGCATTTTTTTTTTCCTGAGGAACAAAAATAAATGTCCAGGGCTGCAAAGCTTATGGATGAAAGGAAGCACAGAGCCTGTCTCGTCCAGAGGCCAGGACGCCTGCTGCAGAGAAGTCTCCATTTCTGACCGGGACAGGACACTACCATTATTACTCTTTCTGATTTTGGAAAATGTGCGCCATTACATTATCAGCTGCTTGAGAATGCTCTTGATAGGTTTGAGAAAGGCAGTTTGAGAAACAGACTATAAATTCAACTACAGTGGGATTGAATACAGTTTACCACGTGGACTGAGACCCAGTGATTTGTGAAGTGGGTTTATCACAACTGCAACTTCTATCTGTGACAGAAGTTGTCCCTCACTGGAGGGTATACATTTTTGGACGCCAATTAGATCGCAGTGGTGCAACCCTATGTTTTGTCCAGAAAATTAAATGCTGCAGTGATAATTGGATATTAATAGCTCAAAAATAAACCTCGTTCTCAACAAGTTTGCATTACAGTTGGGAGAAAAAAATAGAAATATGATAGAAGATACTATATAAAAAGACAGTAGAATGTATAGTATTTTGGGTGGCGTTAAATCTATGGAGAAAAATAAAACTTAGAAGAAGGCCTTGTTTTTAAGGTGATATGAGTTATCATAAAGAGTGACAATTTCTCCAGGCATATTCAGGCCACTGGATTCAAAGGCCCATGTTTTTAAGAGACCGGCTGGGTTTGGAGAAGCCATAACTAAATGCATGCTGAGCTACATTGATTCTAACTAATAGAACAAGCTGCAGATTAAAAAAAAATGTTACTTCTTACAAAATGGAAGTCCCAACTTTCTGAGTACTAAAACAATAAAATAGGTCATACTAAATTCTTTTGCCAGACCTCACCAAACATAGTAAGAAATACTTGGTACTGTGCTGGAAATATGAACCACAGACTGAGAATTTGAAAGAGGAGTATGTTGCAGCCTGTCAAGGCCAGGCAGGCCCACTCTAGCTTCAGGGAGATGGAAGGAAATGCGTAGGGCCGTGGGGATGCTTGACATGCTTTCATTCATGGGTGGGCAAGCCATGAACGCTGTAAGCTGCATGCGTAACTAGTGAGAAGCCCCTACCTGTTTAAATACTAGAGGAGAACAAAGCCAGACAAATGCCAGAACCTTACATAACATAACATAACTTAATTCTGCACATGCGAGCCCACTTCATGTTATGGGAACAGTTTATCGGAGCCAGTCTCCAGGCTATGAGAACACTACTTATCAGGCCCCTGTAAGGCTATGGGAACATTGCTTCTCTTCATTACCAAGACACACTAGGGTGTTACTTCCCACCCTAAGGGTGAAAAGACAGAGCAGTTATAGGCACCATTAAGGGCAAGTCATGCCCTTCAGGCAATATACAAGCAAGCCTCTGGTCAGCAGAGGGGGCCTTCCTGAGCATAAATACCAGACCTTTCATGCCTCAACTGGGGGCTCAGCATCCAGTTGCAATGAGTGGAGAACTCATAATGGGCCATAGGGAAATCACAAAAGTGCCACGAAGAAGCATTTCATGGTCTACTTGCCCTGGATATGTCACCTTTAAGACTGGGGACCATGTCCCAGTCACCCAGGGCACTATTTGTAAGTTTCTTTCCACCCCTTGGCAATCTATCACATGTAGGGGCTTTTATTTCCCAAGGCCATGTCCACATGACTGTTAGCCCTCATTCCAGGCCCTCCAGAGAAGTCAGGAGAATATGCCCCCATTTCCCCATGTCTGGTTTCAGCAAGGCATCCTTAGTCTGTACCTGCCGCTGAACTGGAGCTGCAGTCCAGTGGAGCAGTGCTTCCATTGGAGCTGGGCCCCCCTCCAACTCCTCTCATTTAGAGTCTGGAGGACAGTCCACAAGTGTTTTGTCCAACCCCTCAGTGTAGGAGTGGCAGCTGCAGCTTGCAGACCTGTTTTAAGAGACCATTCAGTCATTCTAGCAGCTTGGGGATGAGAGGCTACATGGAATTTCCAGTCACTCTGCAAGTCCTGAGCCCACTGTTGTACCAAGGCCCCAGTAAATGCATCCCCTGATCACTTTCAATGATTAGGGGTCGCACATAAGCAGCACATTACCACTCCAGTGCAGCAATCACTGCTTTCTGATCTGAATGCCATGCTGGATAAGCAGCTAAAAGTCCTATGGCCATGTTCACACCTATAATAGCATACTTATACCCCTTTGAACTTGGTAGGGGCTTAATTACATCCACCTGCTACTGGGTCAGCAGTACCCATCTTCGCACCACCTGTCCAGAAGTACCCACAGGTCTTCAGGTGTGCTCTTGCAAGCAGACAACACAGGTCTCACAGGCTTCTTGTGCCTCTGCCAATGTAACAGGTAACCCCCAAGTTCTGATGGCAGACCATATGGTCTTTTGCCTAGCATATAAGAGGTGATGGTATTGCCACTGGGCTACGTCCCTTCCTGAGGGACTGGCAGGTACCATTTCTAGCCACTGCACCTTGGCTAGAGTATCAGCCTCATCATCCCCAGGGGAAGCAAGAAGTGCATGTCCAGTAACATGATATACAGTAATTTGTTTCTGACGTCCTAATTCCCATAAGTCTTACCACAAAGCCTATACCCACAACGGCCTATGCATAACCATTCATTTATTTGTATGTCATGTAGAGTTCCATAATGTCAGACCCTGGTATATCACCCAACTATTTGTGCAAATAGTCAGGGGCAGCCCCCCATTGGGAGCCATGAGCCATGTGGGTTGGAGTTCTGCCCACTGGCTGCTCTGCCCTATGCCAGTGTCAAACCAGATTGCCTCTGTTTCTGGCTGAATTGCTACAATGGTCCACACAGCAGGCTGGCCCCTGCTGGAACCATCAATGTACCATGCATCTGAGGGAGTAGGTGCCTGCCCTTCATGGAAGGGGCTAGCTTCCATCTCTCCTGTAGGGACAGGAGCAGTAGATTTCTCATCTACATAAATAACTGGACCTAACACTTCCTGTAGCTCAGCCTGCAGAGGGCTAATGGACAAAGTACTCCTTTTTTTGCAGATAATCCCCCCACTTAGCCAACGGGGGCGTCTGAACTATCCCACTATGAGGCTTGGCCACCCAGTCCCAGATCCACCCTGCAATGGGATAGGTGGTCCTTCCTTCACGGGGGAAGTTCCTGTTATAGTCTCTGTGGCCAACAGGACAGCATACACTGCGGGCAGTTGTTTATCAGTCAGGGAGTATCATACTTGAGGAAGCCAGACTGCCTCCACTTACCCTACAGGGAGCCTGCAGTTTACGGGTGATCTGCATTCAGGGAGGGGAAGACACAGGACACAGGACAAGTGCCATTGGGATGCGCATCTTCTAGCTGCTTGGCACTTGGACACTGGCTCACTGGCCTGTTTCACAGGAATGGTACATTGCATTTAACAAAGCCAACTGGAGAGTCTTCAAAAGAACTGTTCCCCCGTAGGTAGGCATCTTTCCTCACCATTAACTGATCTTCTCTCCTGGGTTCAGGGTTTCAGGGTTTCTTGTAACCCAGGGGAGCTGTGGACATGGAGTTTTGTAATGCAGGCATGACTAGAGGGGAGTTGGTGGTATTTCCAAAGAAGTGGTATGAAGTTCATCATCTGGAGTCTGGAGTCTTTCATGTCCCCGAATCGAAAATAAATAGCAAGTACTTTTTAAAGTAACTGTTCCATCGCCAGTCATTTCAGACCCACCTGTATTCATGGGCACACGAGGGGAGCCTTGCTGATCTTTCACCTCTGGTCTGGGCACGGGCCGCTGTGCTGGCATGGGGCCGCGCCCCAGTGGGAGGGAGGCTGCGTCTAGTGTCAGGTTTCCCCCCATAAACTCGGTCTGTGACATAGACGAAACGTTAGATTTGGACAGAGGTCTCCTTGGCAGTGGGAGGCCTCCAAAAAGTGGGCTAAAGTTTACTAGAAGAGGATGTAATGGGGCTAAGAGAACAGAAAGCATTAATTTTCTTCTGTCTGTTTCCTTTAATACATTTAAAAACATCTTATTACATGAGTTGAATATTTTCTACTTCCCAATCATTTCAAAGAATAGTTATAATTTAAACTGAGAACAAAATCACAAACTTATCAAGAAAAAATCATTTTATTCTACTTTATTTCTACTTCTTCAGATTTCAGTAAAATATGCTGAAAATACGTTGTCTTTAAAGGTGTCTGGAAGAATCCATTCTTAAACTTCTGTATACCCTACATTAGGGCATCTTCCCATGAGTGTGGGTTTTTTTTAACATTTTATTCACATTGCAGATTTTCTCATTCTTATTCTCCTTATTCTGTCTTTAAGCAGTAGTGCTTTAGAGCAATATTATATGAATAATAGTAAATTCCCCTGAGTGGTACACATCTTTGATTAAGATTGATGATTTTATTCAAATAGAAAAAATGCATTAATACATTTATTTGATTTTTAGTTTTTAGATAACCTTTTGGAACAGACTGCTCTGAGGTCCATTTTTTCCTAACAGTTGAGACATTTGTCTACCGATTGCGTGAACTTAATCCCAGTGGTAATGTTACAGAGCACAGGGCCAAGGGGGTATGATGTACAATTACCGAAAGGGCCCCCCAACTAGGTTTGCTTGTCCACTGCCAGAGAAAAGACATCTCTCAATGCCAGAGATTTGTGAAAAGGAAAGGAAATGTTTATTTAAAGCTATGCAGACTTAAAGCAGTGACTTAATGGCTTCATTAAAATATCAAAGTCCTTTAGGATATCCACAGATGCACACAGTCCTGCCCTCTCCCTCTGCCCTTATTCGGGGTACCATATCTCAGGAAAAGAAGTAGATTCAGGCTACCGGCACCATCAGCTGTGTCGCCATTCAGGATCGAGCTGTGTGGTTCTCCTCGGCAAAGCTGTGAGGGTCTCCACCCTGGCCAAAGCTGCATGGTTCTCCTTGGCAAAGCTGCAATGGGGCCTCCATGCTGCCAAGACAGAGTGGTTCTCCTCTTAATGGCTGCTGTGTCTGGGCTTAAATCCCCATGCCAATCTTCTTCTGCAGTTCCATTTCCGACTCCTCCCACAATCGGCTACACCTGCCAGCACTCCCATATCCTTCCAGCTTTGCTGGGCTGCCATAGTGGGTCTGGGCAGGCATGGCCCCATGGCGTGGAGCCAATCATCTCCAAGCTCTCACACAGGCTCTGTAACCAGGAGGAGTTGCCTCCCAGTTACATCCTGGGTGGAAGTCCCCCTGGCTCAAAGCATGGCCACAGCTATTTAACATATCTATGCAACCAGTTAAAGGTTATAGATATGTTAAATGACCATACCAGAGGTTAACTGCAAAGCTGTTGCTGTACAAAACAGCTCTACATCTTCCTGCTCCATGTGTCCTTTCCCCCAGCTCACACCTGTGGGGGAAGGGGTGGGGACATCTTATATATCTTTCTAATATTTCCTGAACACCTTGAGTTCTGGATCCCATTCCAAATCCCTATTTGGGGCCTTCCACTTGGCTGTACCCTGTTACAGTAAGGGGAGTCTGACTTCCAAATATCCTAAAGAATTTTGAAATTAGTTACTGTCACCTGAGAGATGTCTACGTTCACACTGCTCACCTTTATTTAATACATAATTATCTAGTGCTCACTCTGTGTGAGGCACTACTAATTACATTACTTCTTGGAACAGCCCTGTGAGGAAGATACTACAGCCACCCCCTTATCCATTGGGGACAAGTTCTAAGACTCCCAGTGGAGGTCTGAAACCACGGATAACCATGGAACCCTATATTTGGTATGTTTTTTTTTCCTGTATATGTATACCTATGGCAAAGTTTAATTTATAAATTCAGCACAGTGAAAGATCACCAGCAATAATTAATAATAAAGTATAACAATTATAACAATGGACTGTAATACAAGTCATGTGACTCTGGTCTCTCTGATAACCGAGAGGGGACTAATTGACCAGGCAGGGACACACAGAGTGTGGGACACTGTAAAAGGGATGACTTATGTCCTGGGAGGACAGAGCAGGGTGGCACAAGATTTCATCACACTGCTCAGTATGGCACGCAACTTAAAACTTATCAATTGTTTATTTCTGGAATTTTCCATTTAATATTTTCAGACTGTGGTTGACTACAGGTAACTGAAATCTGAGATGGGGGGGGCTGCTGTTTTATCTCCATTTCACAGATAGATGAAATTAGGCACAGAATAGTTATAGATCTTATCCAAAGTCACGGGATTAGTCAAGGGCAGGGCTGGGATTTGAACCCACACTGCACCCTGGTTGCAGAGTGGTTCTGAACTAGAAAATGTGCCTGGAAGGGGGCTGGATGTCTCTCCATGAGCGCGTAAGGAAAAGTAAGGAGTGAATATTGAGGAAGAAAGGACAGGCCTGCCATGCTGTTGCTCCTTCCCAGCTCTCCCGCAGGCATGAGCTTCCAAGCACTCAATGTTTCAGTGGTGACTGAAGGCTGAGGACAGCAGGGAATGTCCCAGGGCATGGATAAGAGTGCTCTGCCCTTGATCAGCCTGGACTCATCGCCTGGGGCCAAAGCCAGTGAAACACTTCTTACTAGGGGACAGATCTGTCTCCCCAACTCCACGCCACAGTGATTTGTAACCAATGACTCTAGTGTTGATTTCAACCCAAGGCTGCCTCTTCTGTTGTCCGTTTTCTTTCTTATTATTGTTTTGACTAATTCTCCTCTGTCTTTATGTTACTGATCCTTGCAGCTGAGGGAAACAACCTGCTTTAACCTAAATTCCTTTAAATTAGATTTTTTTTAATTTTTAAATTTTAAAACTTTTAAAAAAAGATTTAGGGTGATTTTCAAAAATACTTGAATATAATACAAAATTACATGAAGTAGGTAAGGGAAATAATGATAGAAAAAAATTAGCAAAAGTGGCAATGAGTTAATGTCAATCAATGTGTGCTTGAATTAAAAGTTTTGGGGAACAAATAGGATGATGATCTCCCGGCGCTCGGCACCAAGTGGAAAATATGGAGTAGAGTGAGTGTTGTCTGGGTTAAAAACACCCGTAGGAGAAACGTGGTGATTCCCTCGCCACAGAGATGCTCCTCCCGTTCCTCAGATGGACATCGTGTGAAGTACGGAGTGTCATCTGATAGTAAAGACAGAAGTGAACTCACTGGCTGTTCCTTACCAAGGCCTTTCCTGGGTCTGCTGCCTCACATCCAGGAAAAATCTGACCAAGCAGTTCTGCTCAGGGCCCACGTGCTGTGGTCTGTGCAGGCAGCTCGTAGGTTTGATTCAAGGATAAAATGTACTATGTTTAGAGAAGAAAATTCACGATTATATCCTCTGACAAATGCTTTAAGTCTAGATATGACGTATCCATGAAGGATATACTGTGTGGGTTATAGGTTCTGATCCAATTTATCTCTAAACTTAAATGGTTACTTTTCTTTATTGTGTAATGAAAGCATTATATTTAGAAATTGTAAATGACTTCCTCTGAGAGAGACACAAACAGACACATTTTTGTTAAATATACACAGATGTGGCATTTGAATCTCAAGCCAACTCAGGGAGCAATCATTTAAAGATGATGAAATCTACAAAAGTTGGATTTATTTATTTATTTATCTATCTATCTATTTATTTTTAACGAATTCTGGGTGGGTGGGAGGACTGGCTTCCTTTATGCTACCATAGTTCCTTTGAATCTGCTTTTCTGTTCTGTGTATGTTTAATGCAGATTCTACACAAACAAACCTGAGAAAGATAGGACACTTGCCTCTGTATACATAAAAACATAGGTAATGCCCTTGACAGAATGAGCTCCTCAGGTGGCATTTCTGCTTGATTCACAATGTGCTTTTATGCAGTACATGCAAACACACAGCCTTTCCCCTGAAGGTCACTAATACCGCTTTCTGCCCTTCTGTTCCCTGCTCCCCACCACTGCTGGGACCCACAGAACCCCACTCCTCCTGTCTCCCCAGGGACGCCTTCCTCAGTCACACCAGCCTCCACCTCTTCACCAGCTTGATCCTGCCTGCTTCCTCCTCTGAAGTCTCTGTTCTTCCTCATTTTCAAAAATAAATAAAGTGATGGGATAAAAACAACCCTCTGTTGAACCTGCTCTTCAGCCCCTCTCCCTCAGAGAATCCCACTTTTCACAGAATAGTGGAAATACTAAATTTTAATATCATGTTTAATTTAGTTGTAAGTTGAGTTTCTGTTTCATGCCTGAATTTAACTAGTAAATAATTGCAATGTTTTGTTGGTCTTTTCTCTAAAACAAAATGTGGTAAGTACTGAATTCACCTAAAATGGAAAATGTGGAGATTTAGGGGCATTTACTGAATTTCAGAACTAAGAATGTGTTCATTTTCAAGCCCTGGCTGGTGTAGCTCAGTGGATTGAGCACGGGCTGCGAAGGGTTGCAGGTTCGATTCCCAGTCAGGGCACAAGCCTCAGTTGCAGACCAGGTCCCCAGTAGGGGCCATGAGAGAGGCAACCACACATTGATGTTTCTCTCTCTCTCTTTCCCCGTCCCTTCCCCTCTCTAAAAATAAATAATAAAAAAGAAAAGTTAAAAAAATAATTTTAAAATAATGTGTTCATTTTCTTTTCCTACAAGCTACCATATCTGAGCATAAATGTCTACCATCTGATTATATCCCTGGGTAAAAAATAATAATTCATATTGTGATGCACTGGGGTAGTCATATTAACAAGAACCAACATGTGTTACCCTAAGTTGGTTGGTTACAAAAGTTGTGATTCTGAAAGTCCATAGTCATCAAAAGAAGAAAGATAATTTTTTATATTTATGTTCTTGTGCTAGATCATAAATACTTTTGTTTTGTTGTTATGCTCTGCATTCCAGGGATATAAAAAGCAGTCAGCATTTCAGTTTGAACATTCACACATTTGCAGATGCTTGCAGGGTATGTGAGAAAATGACTTGACCAGAAGTACACTCTTCTGGCAGAGCAGGATAACAAAACACACGACTAGTATTAAACTACTCAGAATTGCTCTAGTAGAGATGGGTTTAAAATGTGTAAATCGCAGTCTTAGATTAACTTCATGTACATCGTTTTTTCAGAGCTAAAGATAATTTTGTGAGGTTTTGAATTTATATCTCAAGTTTCGTTGCCAACTATTTCTTCATCTTTTTTGGTACTTACATTATATTAGTATAGAGTTTTAAAAATCCATAGTATGAAATGAATTTACTCTGTTTATTCAAATGTTTTATTAAGTCAGTTTTGGACATTTGATGTTAACATTTCTTCTATTTTATTTTGATAAAAATAATTTTCTGATCACCAATCAGCAAGCATACCACAAGAGGAACAGTGAAAGTTTGTCATTATTCCTAGAAAAAGCAGTTTTACTTTCTGTAGCTAAGATACACGACGACATTTGTATATTATCCGAGACTACGGTAATGAAGCCTTAATTGGACAGCACAGACTACAAAGCGGAGACTGTTACCCCCACCCTTGTGCTGGTGGTGATGACGAGATGGCACAGTGTTAGCCCCAGCACACCGTCTCGGGGTGGTAGGTCATGACGGTAACTAGTACACCGATAAGTGAGTAAGAAAGTAAACAACAACGAGCCATATCACTGTTGCAATTGTAGGAGGCTTTGTTTTCAAACCAAGGTCAGAATGTTTCCCACATGTAATCAATTTTTTATAAATTCTTTTGGTGAGCTCTTTCAGGATTTGACCTGAAAAATCTCATGAAAACATTGCCATCTGATTCTCCTGGTTCCCCCTTGTTCATGCCTTTGCTCTGTGCCTAGAAAATGTGTTTCTCTGCTGTTGTCGCCAATATTAGCACCTGGCCAGCCTTCTGGAATCGAGCCTTCCCAACTCCAGGCTCCCACTGCCATGTTCATCTTCTTAGAGACACGACTGTCGCGGCGCCTCGTCTCAGCAAAGAGAAGTTCAGCTACCACCTACCTGCCCTTAAATTAGATTCTACAGTCAATGCGTCTTGTTTTCCCACTTCCCATGGCACCCGTTCTCTTTCTGTCTCTTCTTCCTGTGGCCTTGGCTTCCCACCCTGTGAACTCATTCCAGCCTCTGTTTCCCAGTGGCACCTCGCCCCTTGTCACGAACACTCTCTATCTTCATTCCCAAAGCCATACAATACTTTGCCATAAAAGAAGCATATTCTCAGTTTTGTGTTTGATTCTGGGTGTGATAGATGGAAGTGGACCAATAATTATTTAACATTCTTCCCACAGAAGTGTGATGGCTGTGCCCCAGTCCTAAACACGGGCTCTGTCCCCCTGCTGGCCCACACGTAGGGCCACCACCAGATTTCAATCCTGCCTCTTTTCTCCCAGAAGGTCCCAGCCTCTGCATAAAGTCTCTGACTACCCCGAGGTGGCTCTGCTTCCTTCTGTTAAAGAAGGGACTAGCCCTGGCTGGTGTAGCTCAGTGGATTGAGCGCGGGCTGCGAACCAGGCATCGCAGGTTCGATTCCCAGTCAGGGCACATGCCTAGGTTGCAGGCCATGTCCCCCAGCAACCGCACATTGCTGTCTCTCTCTCTCTCTCTCTTTCTCCCTCCCTTCCCTCTCTAAAAAATAAATAAATAAAATCTTAAAAAAAAAATTTATAAAAAAAAAAAAAAAAAAAGAAGGGACTAGAAGGGGTTTCTGACTCAAATGTATGTTTTTATCTGAGACTTTCCAAACAGTGGTCTCCAAAGCACAGTGTAAAAGACAATCTATTTGGGTATAGGAACAAACTATTATAGTTGGCATTGCTATATGTGTTTGTTGCAAATTTTTATTTGTTTTTTTATTTTTAAATTATAGTTAGCATATAGTGTATTAGTTTCAGGTGCACAATGCAGTGATTCAACATATATGTGTATGCAGTGATCACTGTAATGCATCTAGTAACCAGCTGTCACTGCACACACTTATATTATTAGTGACTCCCTGTGCTATACTTAATGACCTCATGATTTACTTTATAATTTGAAGTTTGAACTTTTTAATTCCTTTCCTTTTCTGGGAATCATCAGTTTTTTTCTCTCTGTATCTATGAGTTTGTTTCATTTTTTGTTGGTTAGTTTCCACATATAAGTGAAGTCATTCAATATTTGTCTTTCTCTGTCTGATTTATTTCACTTAACACAAAGGCCCTCTATATCTATCTGTGTTGTTGCAAATGTTAAGATTTCGTGTGTGTGTGTTTGTCATGAGCAATTGGTCTGTGAGGCCCAGCCACGCCGTTCAGCACTGGCCTGTATCTCTGGTGAATAAACC
The DNA here is from genome assembly GCA_004024845.1 of Tonatia bakeri. Taxonomy (NCBI): domain Eukaryota; kingdom Metazoa; phylum Chordata; class Mammalia; order Chiroptera; family Phyllostomidae; genus Tonatia; species Tonatia bakeri. The sequence continues at coordinate 80,625 of PVIA01001329.1, read as the reverse complement.
CAGTGGTCATGCCCGGGAGACCTCTTGTCTGTTCCTATATAGTCCTTCCTATAACTCAGGCCGCCTTGTGGGTCTCTGCTGCCCCAGGACCAAGAATGACACAGAGCACACACCAATACGCTGTGCTTCTAAACGCAGTTTGGTTCACTCAGTTATACACACAGGATTAATAATGAATATCATATCATCAGTATTGATCCTGTGAGAGGGTAACAAACCCAAAGTCCAAGAATCCAAGTCTAGCGGTGGTCCCTCAGATCCAGGAGGCAGTGGAGGACGGTTGGCCAGCAGGTTGCAAGGCAGAATCTCAAGGTCAGCAGGTCCAGCGATGGCTGGTCACAGGGTGTTCTCAACTGGGACTCCTCCCACAGAGAAGGTGTCTGGGTCGAAGCGTTGCTGAAATCCTGAATGCTTGCTTGGCCAACATCCCTCCTGAGCTGCTTTCTTTGGGAGTATTCTTCCCACCTTTTAACTGTGCATGCTTTAGAGTTGTTCACATTGCTCGACTGCCCATACCTCAGAGTTGTGTACTGTGTATGCTCTGTACATGGCTGCACAGATGCTCCCTACAGTGTCTGAGTGATACCCCACTGTGTGTGTGCACAGGCACATGCGCCACTGCTTTATCCATTCATCCTTGGATGGGAACTTAGGTTGCATCGTGTCTCGGCAACTGTAAGCAATGCTGCAGTGAACACAGAGGTGCAGATATCTTTTCAAATTTCTGTTTTGGTTTTCTTTGAATAAATACCCAGAAGTGGAATTGCTTGGTTATATAGAAAGTTTATTTTTAATTTTTTGGAGGAATTTTGATGCTGTTTATCACAGTAGCTTCACCAGTTTACAATTCCACCAACAGTGCACAAGGTTTTTCTTTCCGCCATATCCTCACCAGCACTTCCTGTTGTTTTTCTTTTTGATGCTAGCCATTCTGACAGGTGTGAGATGGTATTTCACTGTGGTGTTGGTGTGCATTCCAATGAAGATTAGCAATGTTGGGCATATTTTCATGTATCTATTGGCTGGAATGTCTTTAGAGAAATTTCAGTTGAGATCCTCTGTGTATTTTTAACTGGATTATTTGTTTTTGGGTTCAGGTCTTACATTTAACCTTTTAATTTATTTTGAGTTTATTCTTGTATATGGTGTAAAACAGTGGTCCAATTTCTTTTCTTTCTTTTTTTTTTCTTGCATATATCTGTCCTGTTTTCCCAACACTATTTAATAAAGGACAGTATTTATCCCATTGAAGGTTCTTGTCTCCTTTGTCATAGATTAGTTGACCAAAAAATAATGGGTTTACTTCTGGGCTCCCTATTCTGTTCCATCGATCTATGTGATTGTGTTTGTACCAATGCCGTGATGTTTCGGATATTACAGCTTTGTGGTATAGCTTGAAAACAGGGATTGTGATACCTTCAACTTTGTTGCTCTTTCTCAAGATTGCTTTAGCTCTTCAAGGTCCTTTGTGTTTACAAATAAATTTTAAAATTATTTGTCCCAGTTCTGTGAAAAATGCCATTGATATTTTGATAGGGATTGCATTGAATATATAGATTGTTTTTGGTAGTATCAACATTTTATCAGTGCTAATTATTCCCATCTGTGAATACAGTATATCCTTTCATTTATTTGTATCTCCTTTTATTTCTTTCATCAATTTTATAGTTTTCATAATACAGGTCTTTCACCTCCTTGGTTAAATTTATTTCCATGTATTTTATTCTTTTGATGCAATTGAAAATGGGATTGTTTTCTTAAATATTCTCTTACAGTTTATTATTAGTGTATAGAAATGCAAAGGATTTTTGTATATTGTTTTTGTATTCTGCAACTTTACTGAGTTCATTTATTTGTTAATATTTCTTGGTGAATTGTTGAGGGTTTCTCTACATAGTCTCATATCATCTGCAAATAGTGACAGTTTTACTTCTTCCTTTCCAGTTTGGATACCTTTTACATCTTTCCCTTGTCTGATGGCAGGAGCTAGAACTTTTAATACTATGTTGAATGAAAGTGGTGAGAGTGGACATCCTTGTCTTGATCCTGATTATAAAGAAAATTCTTTTAGCTTTTCTTCATTTATTATGGTGTTGAGGTATATTCTCTCTTTACCCATTTGTTGAGACTTATTATTATGAATGGATGTTGAATTTTGTAAGATGATTTTTCTCTGTTGAGATAATCATATAATTTTTCCTTTAATTTGTTTATGTAGCATATCACATGGGTTAAGTTGTGGATATTATACCATCCGTGCATTACTGGAATAAACCTCACTTGATTATGGCGTATGCTATTTTTAGTGTATTGCTGAATTCTGTTTACTAATACTCTGTTGATGACTTTTATAACTATGGTTATCAGGATATGGACCTGTATCTTTTCTGTAGTATCTTTGTCTGGTTTTGGTACCAGGTAATGATGGCCACATAGAATGAATTTGAAAGCTTTTTCTTTTCTTTAGTTTTTTGGAATAGATTGAGAAAGATAGATATTATTCTTTAAATATTTGGTGGAATTCATCTCTGAAGCCATCTAGTTTCGAACTTCTGTTTATTGAGAGGTTTTTGATTACTGATTCAATTCTGTTACCAGTAATGAGTCTATTCAGATTTTATGTTTCTTTCTGATTAAGTCTTAGAAGATTGTATGTTTTCAAAAATTTGTCCGTTTTTGAAGGTTGTCCAGTTTGTTGGAATATAATTAACTGTTTATTGTATTTCTTTATAATTCTTTGTATTTCTGTTGTGTAGGTTGTTATCTCTGCTCTTGCTTTTCTGATTTTACTTATTAGGGTTCTCTCTCTCTCTCTGATGAGTCTGGCTAAATGTTTATGAGTTTTCAAAGAACTAGCTTTTAGTTTCATTGATATTTTCTATTGTTTTTAGTCTCTATTATTTCATCTATTTCCACTCTAACCTTTGTTATTTATTTCCTTACATGCACTTCAGGCTTTGTTATTCATTTTCTAGTTCCTTTAGGTCACAGGTGGCAAACACAAGGCTTGTGGGCCAAATCCAGCCCTCCACCTTGTTTTATCTGGCCCAGCACCTTGTTTCTACCCTGTGGCAGCACTGAGCTCCTTGCCCCTAGTTGAGGAGTAGTTACATTTGTACAGTCCACAAATTACATTCGGCCCTTTGAAGGCAACCACGAGGCTGATGTGGCCCCTGGTGAAAATGAGCCTGACACCCCTGCTTTACATCTAAAGTAAGACTGTGTGTTTGAGTTTTTCCTTGTATTTTTGGGGGGGATAGATTTGTATCACTACGAATTTCCTTCTATGAACTGCTTTTCCTGTGCCCCGTAGATTTTGGTTTGTTGTTTCCACTTACATCTGTCTCAGGGAATGTTTCTATTTCCTCCTTGATTTCTTTGTTAACCCATTAATTATATAGTAGCATGTTGTTTAGCCTCCGCCTTTTTTTCTAGTTTTCCTTTCATAATTGATTTATAGTTTTATACGTTTTTGATTGAAGTAGATGCCTGAAATGATTTCAATCTTAAATTTACCAAGACTTGCTTTATGGCCTAACAAGCTGCCTGTTCTGGAAAATGTTCCATGTGCACTTGAAAGGAATGTGTATTCTGGTCTTCTGGGGTGGACTGTTCTGTGAATATTTATTAATTTACCTGGTGTAATGTGTCCCTTATGTCACTTTTCCTTATTGATTTTCTATATTGGATGATGCTATCCATTGATGTAAATGGGGAGGTCAAGTTCCGTACTATGACAGTAGTACTGTCAAACTCTCCCTTTGTGTCTGTTAATATTTTCTTTATACTTAGGTGCTCCGACACTGAGTGCATAGATGTTTACAACCATTACATCCCCTCAATGGACTGATCCCTTTGTGGTTATATAATGTGGTTTTTTGTCCATTGTTATGATCTTTGTTTTAATGTCTATCTGTCTGATACACATATTGCTACATCTGCTTTCTTTTCATTTCTATTTGCATGACATCTTTTTCTATGCCTTCATTTTAATTCTGAGTTTGCCTTTGAATCTGAAGTGTGTCACATATAAACAACATATGCACTGGTCTTGTTTTTTACTATCCATTTCATTCAGCTACTCTATGCATTTTCATTGGAGCATTTAGTCCATTTAAAGTAATTATTGAACATACAATACAATATACAGATGTTGTATTATAGAATTGTACACTTGAGCCCTGGCTGGTAGTGGCTCAGTGGATGAGTGCCTGCCTGTGAACCAAAGGGTTGCCAGTTTGATTCCCAGTCAGGACACATGCCTGGGTGGCAGGCCAGGTCATGCCCCCAGTAGGGGTATGTGAGAGGCAATCACATATTGATATTTCTCTCCCATTCCTTCTCTCACCCTTCCCCTCTGTCTTAAATAAATAAATAAAATCTTAAAAAAATAGAATTATGCACTTGAAATGTATATAATTTCATTAAACAGTGTCACCCCATAAATTCAGTAATTTTTTTTTTTTTTAAAGATTTTATTTATTTTATTTTTAGAGAGGGAAGGGAGAGGGAGAGAGAGAGAGAGAAACATCAATGTGCGGTTGCTGGGGGACATGGCCTGCAACCTAGGCATGTGCCCTGACTGGGAATTGAACCTGCGATGCCTGGTTTCGCAGTAAATTCAGTAATTTTTTAAAGAGAACATAAAGTAATTATTGATAGTTATATATATTGCCATTTTATTGATTTTTTTTTTAGTGTTTTTGTAATTCTCCATTTTTTTCTTACTTTGATTTTTTCTCTGGCACATTTATGACTTTCTCTAGTGGTTTGTTTGGGTTTCTTTCTCTTTATTTTTTGTGTATCTATTATAGGTTTGTGGTTACCATGGGGTTCATATATAGCCAGTTATATTTAAAGCAATCTATTTTAAATTGGTCACTTATGATCAAATGCTCTCTGAAAGCACTATGTATTTTACTCATCTGCTCATTTTTATGTTTTGACATTATTTTTATACCGGTTGTGTGTGTATTCCTTCTTATTGTGGTTACACATTACCTTGCTCCTTTTGTCTTTTATCTTTCATACTAGTTTTATCATTGGTTGATCCACTAATTTAAAAAAAATGTTTGCCTTTATCAGTGACTTTTTTCCCTATACTTTGTTTTTAGTTTTGGATTTTCTATTCCACTTAAAGAAGGTCCTTTAACAATTCATATAGTGCTGGTTTAGTGTTTATAAACTGCTTTAGCTTTTGTTTGTCATGGAAACTGTCTCTTTTGTTCATTTCTGAATGGTAACTTTGCTGAATAGGGTATTCTTGGTTGTAGTTTTGTTTCTCTTTCATCACTTTGAATATGTCATGCCATTCCCTTCTAGCTGCAAAGTTTCCCCCAACTTATCCCCATCAGTGGGGGTAAAAAAAAAAAAAAAGCCTATAATCTTATGGGTTCTCCTTTGTATGTAACTAGAAGTTTTTTTCCCTTGCTGTTTTTAAGATTCTCCCTCTACTTGACTTCTGGCCAAGATGGAGGTGTAGGTAGGTACACTGTGCCTCCTTGCACACCCAAAAGAAGGGCAACAACAAATTTAAAAACAACCAGAACTGACATAAAATCGAACTGTATGGAAGTCTGACAACCAAGGAGTTAAAGAAGAAACATTCACCCAGATTGGTAGGAGGGGTGGAGACGGGCAGCTGGAGGTGGAGCAGACTCACAGCTAGGCAGCAGCTGTCGGAGCAGATGGTCCCATATTTGCATGCATATAAACTGGGAGGAACAACTGGGGAGCGAGACAGACTGTGCAACACAGGGTTCTAGTGTGGGGAAATAAAGCCTCAAACCTCTGACTGAAAAAAACCTCTGGAGTTTGAGGGAGTGGGAGAAACTCTCAGCCTAACAGGAGAGTTCATTGGAGAGACCCACAGGGTCCTAGAATGTACACAAACCCACTCACCCAGGAATCAGCACCAGAAGGGCCCACTTTGCTTGTGGGTGGTGGCAGAAGTGACTGAAATCTTGCAGAGAGCTGAACAAGCAGCATCATTCCCTCTTGGACCCCTCATACAGTGCCACAATACAGTAACATGGGTTGTTCTGCCCTGGTGAATCCCTAAGGCTCAGCCCCTTACTACATAACTGGTATGCCAAAATAACAACAACAAAAAAATGGCCCAAATGAAAGAACAGATCAATGCTTCAGAAAAAAATACAACTAAGTGATGAAGAGATAGTCAACCTACCAGATGCACAGTTCTAAATGCTGGTAATCAGGATGCTCACAGAGTTGGTTGAGTATGGTCACAAAATGGAAAAAGTGAAGGATGTGAAAAGCAAAGTAAAATTTGCAGGGAACCAATAGTGATGGGAAGCAACATCTGAATTATAGGGGTGCCAGAAGGAAAAGAGGAAGAGGAAGAAATGGAAAACTTATTTGAAAATGTAATGAAGGAGAACTTCCCCGATCTGGCAAAGGAAATAGACTCCCAGGAAGTGCAGGAAGCTCAGAGAGTCTCAAAACTGTTGGACCTAAGGAAGCACACACCAAGGCACATCATCATTAAGTTACCCAAGATGAAAGATAAGGAGAGAACCTTAAAAGCAGCAAGAGAAAAGGAGAATGTTGCCTACAAAGGAGTTCCCATAAAACTAGCAGCTGATTTCTCAAGAGAAAAAAAAACTTATAGGCAAGAAGGGGCTGGAAAAAAGCATTTGAAGTCATGAAAGGCAAGGACCTACATCCAAGATGACTCTGTCCAGCAAAGCTTTCATTTAGAATGGAAGGGCAGGTAAAGTGCCTACCGGATAAGGTCAAGTTAAAGGAGTTCATCATCACCAAGCCCTTATTATATGAAAAGTTAAAAGGACTTGCCTAAGAAAAAGATAAAAAATATGAACAGTAAAGTGACAACAAACTCACAACTATCAACAACCAAACCTAAAAACAAAAACAAAGACAAACTAAGCAAACAACCAGAACAGGAACAGAACCACAGAAATGGAGATCACATGGAGGGTTATCAGTGAGGGAGGGAGAGAAAGGAGGAAAAGGCACAGGGAATAAGTAGCGTAAATGGTAGGTAGAAAATAGACAGATGGAAATTAAGAATAGTATGGGAAATGGAGAAGCCAAAGAACTTATATGTACCACCCATGGACATGAACTAAAGGGGGGAATGAGGGTGGGAGGGATTATGCAGGGCAGAGGAGAATAAGGGGGAAATAGGACAAATATCACAGTATAATCAATAAAAATATATTTAAAAAACTGAAAAAAATCTCTCTTTAACTTTAGGCATTTTAATTATGTATCTTAGTATTGATCACTTTGCCTTTATCTTGTCTGGGACTCTGTGGTTTCTGAGCCCGGGTGACTATTTACTTAACCACGTTAACGAGGTTTTCAGCCACTGTTTCTTCAAATAGGTTTTCTGTTCTTTTCTCTCTTCTCCTTCAGGGACTCTAGGATGCAGTGTTGGCATGCTTGATGTTGTCCCTGAGGTCCCTTAAACTATCCTCATTTAAATATATTTCTTCTTTTTGCTGTTCTGATTGGATGGTTTCCACTATCTTGTTTTCAAGGTCACTGATTCAGTATTCTGCATCATCTAATCTGCTGTTGATTCCCTCTAGTGTAATTTTTTTTTCAACTTAGTTATTATATTCTTCAGTCCTGATCGGTCGGTTCTCTTTTTGTGTTTTCTGCCTCTTTGTTGAAGTTCTCACTGGGTTAATATATTCTCCTGAATGTTGCATAATTATATTTTAATCTGGTTTATCTTTTATATTTTAGTATATGTAATACATAGTTGTAATTTATATATAAAATATATATCTATTTAAGTTATATACGTAAATATTATGATGAAAAAAATGCATTGTTACCACATTCAATGTCCAGGAATCTATAAAAATAAAACTAGCCCTAGTTGGGTGGCTCAGTTGGTTGGAGCATTGTCCCATGCACCAAAAGGCTGTGGGTTCAATTCCTGATCAGAGCACATAACCTAGATTGTGAGCTTGTTTTCCCATCGAGGTGTGTGGGGGAGGCAACTGGTTGATGTTTCTAACATCAGTATTTCTCTAGCTTTCTGTCTCTCTCTTTCTAAAATTAATAAACACATCATCAGGTGAGGATTAATAAGTAAATAAATCAAACAAGTCTTGGACCTATACTGCATACAGGCATACTTGTGGTTCCTAAAATAAGAACAATAATTAACTTCTGATGCAGTGTTGCAAGGCCCTGAAACGTGGAGAATGCAAAAATAAAAGACAGGTGGTGAGCCAAAGCCCATCTTGAAGAATCTCGTGTCTATAAATTAAATTAAATCTATAAATTAAATCTGATTAAATTTATTCTCACAAAGTGAAATTCAGTCAGTTTCTTTAGGTGCAACAACTATTGTCTCTGTAGATGTTCTATGAAGGTCAAAATGTAAAGTGGAAATTTGACATTTTCCAGATTTTCTCTATACAGTAAGCAAACAAATACTGAACACCATGACAGGTCAGAGTGGCGCTGTGCTTGATGCCAGCGCCACAGAGATGGGCAGGTGTGGCTGTGTCTCTTGTTCACAGCATGTCCGTGAATACTCTGCTCTGGACTCTCTGGAGGTGAGTGAGCTCCCAAAGAACGTTCCAGGCTTACGTGATGGTAGGAGGAAAACCAAAAATCCAGACATGACCTCAGGTATTTGGGGCGGATGGTTTGTTCATTTTGGCTGTAGCAGAGGATGTGTGCACTGACAGGGTGAGGAGCGTGTCCCTCCTTGGAAAGTGGCTGTGCCACAGTGAAGCAGGTGGCCGAGTGGATGTGAGTCAGCTTCCCGCACCGGCAGTCATGCTTTCGTTTGCTGCAGTGGTGCTGTGCGGCTCAGCTCTTCCACAGGAAACTCAGGATGTGCATGGTTAGGGGTCACTTTTTCCACTTCTGTGTCTCCACGGCCACATGGATGAGTAGGTCACGTAAGTCCACATAGCGCTCAGTAGTGCTCCGTAATTCCTAACCTTCATATCCAAGGGCCAAAATCTATTTCTGAGAAGATTCTTACTTGTTCATGATTACCATCTTGCATTTATTATTTTAAATTATAAATTACACTACTATTCAAATTACTTGGGTTAATACAAGTCCTGTGACATAGACAGGGGCGGTAGTATTTGCACTAAACAAATGAGGAAAGGGGGCCTGGAGTTTTCGGGCACGCATCTGAGTAGGGGCAGGGTTGGGAAGAAAGGGCAGGTGTGGACTTCTGGGCCTGCACCTTTTCCAGTCACTCTCAGAGTGATCATAGTCCCGCACATAGAGTAACAGTTTTAACAGTAAAAAATAAACAGGTATTTCGTTGTTGACCTCTTAAAATAGGTGACTAACATGCTGACTTTTAAATCAGGTTATGTTGTATTATTTCTTCAGTGTCTTTCACTTAGAAACAAGAAAGTCACATTCAGAATCCTTCCCTAGGGACTTCAAAAACAGATCACATACCTTGAAAATGAGTGTTTTTTTTTTCTTTTTACTAAAAAAATATTCTCTGTGATGAGAATATAACCAGAAGGGAGGTGGGAGAGGGTAATGAGGGGAGAAGGGGGAAGGGTTTTTCAGGAACATCTATAAAGGACACGTGGATAAAACCAAAGAGGGGTAGGATCAAGGTGGAACTGGGGATGGGTGGGGTCGGGGGAGTGGCAGGGGAGAAATGGAGACAACCATATTTGAATGACAATAAAAATAAAACACAAAATGTTCTCTGCAATGAACCATTTCTAATGATAAGTGAAAATGTACAGGTTGTTGAGTTCAAATGCAGTTAGATGGTAAGAGACCACAGGCATTAAGAAAAGCAATGTTTGGGGTAGATCATTGCCGTGGCACTGAATCTGTTCTGTAGGGTTTGCTCACCGGCTGCATTTTACAGCACAGAGCTGTAACGCTAACACTGAGTAGCACAGGGCACTTTTGATGAGCTAGCTTGTATCTTGGGTTAAAGCTAGTTATAATTAATGTCATGCTCTTTGCCTGTTTAGGGGGTTGAATCCCTTTAATTTTCTGTATCTCCCAGAATGTCATCCTTAAAATAGAACTTGTCATTTTCTCCACCAATTTTCTCCACCCCTCCCAACTTTATTCCAAGAAGAAAAGATGACAGAATGTGATCATTTGTCTCCTCGGAGTCTGAGGGTGTTGAAGCTTGAGTGGCAAAGCAGATGGAGTCACCTCCCCGGTTCTCGCCCACCGCCTCCGCAGGGAGGAGGCGCTCACGTGGGTCAGCCGCTGAGGAAGGCCGGCCTCAGCCTCGCGCCGCTGCTGGGGACAGTGGCCGGGGCTGCTGGTTCATCAAGAGGGAAAATAAAGTGCACTAAGTTATAAAATTATTGCTAAGTTATCTTTGAAGCTTCTGACCTTTATAAATAGAGTATATTTCTATCATTTCATAAATACTAAGTATATATTTTCTATAAATGTCTGTGAGGTAATTTTAATATATTCTTTTCTATATTTGGAAAATTAAATTTATTCATTTTAATATCGGACATGATGTTTTGACCAAAAGTGTTTTGCCAATCTTACGTGAATGAAATTTGCTGTTTTAGGAGGACTTTTTGTTAGCTCCCAGAAACAGCAGTAAGATCTTTAATTCTTTGCTTCAGATGGTACATTCACATATTTAGAACAATAGCTTTTTACTGTTTAGCCTTTGACATATTGAAATTTAAAACAATGGAAATCGGGCATCATTACTTTGACCTTACATTCAAATCTAGTGTCACAATATGCTTTAAATAATTAATCTGGTAATTACTATATATTTTCGTGTACAAAATCATTGAAAAGATCCAGCATTGCCCTGTCACTTTGAGAACTCTCCTCCTGGGGTCTTCAAACACAGACTGCAAACCCCAGAACTCACATTGCTGCTGTGTGGGTCCGCAAACCCACCGTCTTAGTGTGGTTAGGAAAAAGACATGACCAGAAGGCCAACTAGAGCAGGAGAGCCTTACACAGTTTCAATAAATTCATTAACATGACATCATCAGTAAATAATATCAAGTGACTAATATGTTCCAACACAAGGAAAACTTGTATTGGAGTTATAAAGCTAGAAAGAATTCATCTGGGAAGACCAGAGGCTGTTAGTTTATATGAAAGGCAAGTGTAATGAGAAATGTGAATGAGGAGTCAAAAGTCCTGAATTCTAGTCTATAATTCACATCCATCTAACAGGGAAATCGGGGTCATTCATTCAACCTCGGTCTCAGGGTCTGCTGCCCTCCTCAGGTGAGCCAGTTTTGCAGGACTGTGGGGAGGGTCAGACAATGCAGTGTAGGTTAAAGTGCTATGCACCTTCCTGTCTCCACCTGCAAGAGAGCCTCCAGGCATCTCTGCCCGCCCCTCCCATTCCTTGTGCGTGCAGCTGGTTAGACCCATTCCTTCACCTCTTTCTCTCCGCCTGCTCCACTGCAGACTTTTCACCGCGGCGATCTTTATCTGAATCCTCTTTGTGTCCACAGCCCCAGGGACACTGGCAGTTGTTAATAAGTGTATGACTGAAGGAATAAGCATCACTTTCATGGTCATTACTGCCACGTGAAAACCTTCAGCCTGAACATTCACGGAATTTGCTGTATGCTCAGGATTTAAGCCTTGAGCACACTCTCAGATTCCTTTGCTGGCTTACTTCTCTTCAAATGCACCTTCTGTTTCTTGGACTGTGCCCATCCCAGCCCTTGTCAAGTTCCCTGAGCAGGCTGGCTCTGAGGGGAAACCCCAGAGCCATGTGACACACCCATGGAGCCCTATCTGTGCCATTCATCCTGGAGTACATGGAGCAGGGGACCCCAAAAAGCTAGGTCCAGGTCCTAATTTTTGGTACCCATGTTGGTGACCTTATTTGAAAATAGGGTCTTTGTAGATGTAGTTGTAGTTAAGAATGCTGAGATATGATCCTATCTCTACACTCAATGACTGGTGTGCTTAGAAAGGAAAGAGGGAGAATTATGTCCTGCAGACATGGATGAGAAGGTGCAGTGAGCGGGAAGGCAGCCAGTGGCAGAGCGGCAGCAGGGGCTAGTGGCCTCCAGCTGGGGGCGGTGGGGCAACGGGGTGGGTGAGACGCCTGGGGCAGCACCTCTTTCAGAGCTTCCAGAGGGGTCATCCAGGGCCAAGAGGGCAACTCAGGGAGTAGATGCCCCAGTCCCCGCTCGCCTCCGCCAGAGATGAGCCCTCTGCTTTCTCCTTGGGCCTAGGTCCCAGTATGGTGTTTTGGCTCCCGCCTTCAGGGACGCCTCAGCGCCTGCCTGCCCCTCTTGCCCAGTGGCCAACCTCGTTTCTTCCCAGTTCCTGTGGCAGCGGCACTAAAATGACATCACCAGGTGTCGGTTTGTGTTTTCACTCTGACTGGTCTCACTGTCACCATCCTGGACTTGCACCTTGCACATTTGCTCCTCGCACGCGTGCACACACGAGGGGTCTTTGCCTTGTGAATTAGCTAAGGGAGCACGTGTACTAGGATGAAGTATTAGAGGAAGGCTTTAATGGTTCCTGAATTCACTTTCACTTCCTGAAAAATTCCTGGTGAAATAAAATAATTTTTAGCAGGAGCAATCATAAGGGGCTGAAATACCAACCTAGAATTAAATGTATCAATTACATAAATAATAAAATTCTCTATAGTTAGATATGAAGGCTATATATTTTTCTGATTTGTTACATAGTTCTAAGAAATGGGCATAAATTCACTATACTGATTACATGAGACAACACAATGACTCGTTAATTGTACTTTGAAGAATTGTAGAATTTCAAAGTAACCATGCATTTATGACACTAAATTTTAGTTAAACATGTTACTGTCACTGGAGTCTTTCTTTTTTTCCTTTCTTCTCCAACCAAAGAGTGTTGTCAGGAGCCAGAAAAGAAAGAGGTGAGCTGCTGAGTGTCTGAGTAGCTGGAATAGTCAAAGCAAAAAGCCAAAGATGAAAGTTAAGCCTTTAATCTCCCCCTGAGATGGTGCAGGGAATGGTCTGAAACTGCAGGCGGAGCTGGCCTGCCCGTGCTGTCTCCCCGCAGAACGTGCCCGGGGGAGGTCAGAAGTCAGCCCCTATGCTGCCTGTGGAGGAGCCTGAACAAAAGTCTCTGGCCTTCTGTGGACACTGGGCTCGGGGCAGGGAGGGGGAGCAAGTTCTCTGGAGAACAATGAAAGAATTAGGGAAAGGGAATGATTTAATTGCTAAGTAAAGTGAAGTTGACAAAATTGTGTGTAGTCCGCTTAAGAAGTAATTAGGGTAGGGCACAGCATCCCTGTTGTAGCTGTGAAGGGTATGTACAAGGAAGAATGTGACACAAAGAAAATAAGAGCCATGTTAGTAAAAAAATATTAAATATTAACAGTTATATCAGTATCGACAGTCACAGACTACGCATGCATTGTGAAATGACCACCACAGCACATCCCTCACCTAACATGGCGATATTTCCTACCTCCCCGCTCTTTTGTGGGGAGAGCATCTAACTCTCTTATCAAACTTCAGGATCGTATATGGGATCTAAAATACTCTAACTCATAGAAGCAGAGAATAATGGTTACGAGTGGCTGGGGAAGGGAGAAATGGAGATGATGGTCAAGGATACGGAGTTTTAGTTATGCAGAATAAACTTATTTTGTTAAATTTATGGGGTGACATTGGTAAGTGAGTTATATAGGTTTCAAGTGTACAGCTGCACATCATCTGTGTGTTGCATTGTGTTCACCACCCACAGTCAGGTCTCCTTACGTCAGTCACCATATGTTTGACCGCATTACCCTGTAGTCCCCGCCTTCTTTCTCTCTGGTAACCACCACACTCATAGTCTGTGTCTATGAGTTTTTGTTTGTTGCTTTCAGTTTATATCCCATATATGAGTGAAATAGTACGTTGTTTTACTTTCTGTCTGGCTTATTTTCCTTAGCATGATATTCTCAATATCCACCCATGTTGTCCCAAATGACAGCATTTCATCTTTTCCTATGGATAAGTAGTATTCCCTTGTGTGTATGCACAACATCTTCCCTGCCCAATCATCTATCTAAGGGACTCTTCACTTGTCTCCATGTGTTGGCCACTGTGAACACAGGGGTATCGTCTTTTTAATCCTCACCTGAAAATATGTTTATTGACTTGAGAGAGAGAGGAGCGGGGGGAGAGAGAGAGAAAAAGAGACAGACAGCCAGGGGATCAAACCTGCAACCTAGGTATGTGCCCTGACCGGGAATCAAACTTACAAACTTTTGGTGTAGGGGATAACACTCCAACCAACTGAGCCACCCTGCCAGGGTGAGGATACATATATCTTTACAAATAAATGTTTTCAGAATTTTTTCAGGTAGTTACCCAGTAGAGGGGTTGCTAGGTCATATGGTGACTCATATTACTTCTTAGAGGAACTGCCATATGTTTTCCCTGGTGGCGGTACCAGTTTTCATTCCCACCAGAACAGTGAATGAGGGTTCCTTTTCTCCACAACCTCTCCAACACTTGTTATTACCTGTTGTGTTGACGACAACAGCCATTCTACCTGGTATGAGGTGGTATCTCATTATGCTTTACTTTAAAAATGTGCATTGATTAAATTTTCAGGTTATATGCTCAACATATTTTTCTTCAACCTCCAGATACCATTTCAGGAAAAGTACCTCTAAATTTAAGGCAATAAGTCCCATGGTTAAGCTAAAAAGTTATAATAGATACATTCCAAGCAATCAAATAGTCTGGAAACACAGGGGACATAGGATAATTCCTAAGAGAGCAGAGTATATAAAAGACTACTCAGACAAGCTGAGTGGTCAGGTTTGGGGAAGAGAATGGAAAATGAAAGTTGAATGTGCTGACTGTCCAGGGAAGGCAGCCTGGGCTTTGGAAACAGGAAGTGAGTAGGGGTGAGGGGTACAGTAGGATTCAAACTCACTGAAGCCCATCTGATTTTACTTGATTTAAGTTCTAGTTGGAACAAGGAAAATCATAAATTAGGTTAATGCTCCCTTGGTTAAAGCCCTGACTTAACTACTTACTACGTGTACAAACTGATACATAGAACTAAGATATAGGCCGGGAAATTTCCACATATGAGAGGGGACCTAAAAAACAATTAACTGCTGGAAGGTGGGCCCTGTACTATCACCTTCCTTGTTACATGAGTGTTCTAGGAACCCATCTGTATCTGTATATCAGCTGGCGTTGTTGTGAGAGGTTGAGTTCGGCTTCAGTGAATTTTTTTGAAGACTCTTTTAACATGTTTGCCCATTTCACGATGGGTAATTTACAAGTGCACCTGCCCACATTGCGCTCAATGTTCAGCAGTTTCTGACCCAAAACGGCATGTACCTCATGCCCCGCCCTCCTTATTCACCGGACCTTGCCCTGAGTGACTTTTTTTTTGTTTACCTGGATGAAAAAAGTCCTCAAAGGGAAATGTTTTGCCCATGTGGAAGAGGTGAAACAAAAATCAGCAGAAGCACTGAAAGACATCAACATTGACAAGTTCAAAAACTTTTAAGCAGTGGAAAAATGTCTAGATGGGTGTATTGCATCAAATGGAGTGTACTTTGAAGGTGACTGAAGTTTAAACATATAGGAATAAATGCATATTTTTTAATAAATATATTCTGTTTCGGGGGATTCCCCCTTGTACAGTTAAGATTTAGACGATCATTAGACACTCTGGTCACCACTTGAATAATGAGAACAATCAGATATGCTACAAAATCCTAGTGTTTAAACCCACCCAAAACCCAAGGAAGCAAAGAGACTTAAATGAATTGAACATCCGTGGGATGAAGAAGACCTCCAGCTGTCTATCAATGAGGGATACAGAAGAAGAAAGCAGCTACGCTTCACTGAATTCTGGACATCTGTGTGAGAGCTCACGTGATGGTTTAGGGCCCCCAGGAGCTCTGGCCACAGCATGAGTGTGCCCACGCACCACTCTGCCCTGGTTATAGGGGCCACAGCAGGTCTGAAGTGCGGCGTGCTGGGAAGCTTAGGGAACTGAGAAAGTGAAGGAAAGTGCTTTGGGCCTTTGTTGGGTACTTGCAGTGGAGGAGCGGGGAGCCCAGAGCGCCCTCTAGAAAGCGCACCAGCCACTGCTAAGTGCCAGTGGTGCCTTCTGAGGCCTAGAGGGAGCAGGGTCCTATGAGGCCCTTGGGCATTTGCTACATGTGCTGCAGAGGCTGTGAAGCAGCACAGGAGAAAGGGAGTTCCCTGTGCAGTAAACCAAGAGCAGCAGGGAAAGCAAACACCCTGGTGAAACAACTGGCAGGTTAGTAAGACAGAGAAAGGCCTTCCACGGTGTGAACCCAGCTGGCTGCTCACTAAACAAAATGAAACATCGAGAGTGCTGCTGGTGGAAGTTCTCAAGGCCTGTTGGGAAGGAAGTCCTGTGTTCCCCTTAGTGGAGAACTGAATCAGAGGTGTGAACAGCCAAACTAAGCTCAGATTCACAAAGACACTCATCTCCACCCTGGCGGCCCAACATGTAAAGGGTGTACCCTTTCTGGAAGGATATATCATGTGTTTCAGTCCTAATTATTCTTTGTGTATAATATGAAGCATTCAGTAAACAATAACAGAATGGTAAAGAAGCAAGAAAAGGTAACTGATGGTAAAAAAACACTCAATAGGTACAACCCTAGAAGTGGTGCAGATGCATATTATTAAAGATTAAAATTATGCATAACAAATATGCCAAAAGAGCTATTAGAAAGGTAATGTAAACCAACGCCAGGAATTTCAGAAGTGCAAGAGAGATTAAGAAAAAAAACAACAACAACAACAGTAGAAATGCTGAACTTGAAAACGGTAAGATAATGGAGAATCCATCCTGTGGACTCAGCAGCAGAATAGGTGCAGAGTCAGGATCCCCTCATGTCTTTGGTGCCAGCCGGGCCAGCAGATCCAGGATTTGCAGGACAGCAAGCACCCGGAGAACAGCAAATGGCTCGTCAGACACAGTGGAGGCCAGAAACACATGGGCCATTTTCACAGGGCTGAAGAAATATCTATCAACCTGGAATTCTACCTTCAGAAAAATGCCCTTCAAATGTGAGGACCAAAGAAAGCATTTCAGGCAGAGAGAAGCTTCAGTAACTTGTTGGCAGCCCACTTACTGATGTGTGATGACACCAGATGAAAGCTCAGATTTACAGGAGAGAATGAAAGACACAAAGGGTAAGTCTGTAGATAAAAAGAAAGGGCTGTTTTTGGTTTTTATATACACTTGTGTACTTGTATTTATTCATCTCTGACACACTAACTGTTCAAAGTTCATAGAGGATAACGCACTGTGAATTTATAGCACATGAGCACTATCTGAATATGATCTTATAAAACATCTGTAAAAGTGAGAGGTGTAATTTTTTGAGTGCTTCCTTTGTGCCACATATACTTTGCACAGTAAACCTAGTTTACAGCTCTGTGTTTCTAGCTCGGAAACAGGCTTCAAGGAGCAAAGTACATGCCTCACACCCTGTAGCCACTAAGTTACACAGGCAAGAAACCCAGCCCTTGCTCTCATAAATGCCAGAATGCTTGAACAAAACTCAGAAAAATACCTCAGTTCTCTCAACAGGAAAGCATTCATTGGGATACCATGCAGTTGTTTAGTAGGCTGCAGAGTTCTAAATGTGCTGACCTGGAGGAACCTCAATGACAGCATTAAGTGGGGAAAATCAGGTAGGGTACAGTGAGACTAGTGCATTTGCAAAGGCGTACAGAGGTAGATGCAGATACAGGTGCAGATTTGGGTGCTTTTCTGCACAAACACATGCGCATACACACGGAGAGAGACTAGCTCTTCATGATGCATAAGGACTGCTAAGAGGTTTTGCATTGAAGGAGTAGTATTTTAAAACTTGTGGGTCAGGATTAAAAGAGAGATGGCTTTTTTACAGCACTGACTTTTGGTGTTATAAAGAATTTTTACTACATGCTAGGATTTCCCATCTCAATTTTGAAAAACCAAGGTTTTAAATGAATAAGACCTTTGCTCATTTATTTGCATGAAATTGATGGAGGGCTCGCAACGTAAGCTTATTAGGAGCAGAGGCCATTTCTAATTCCTTTTCTTTTCACACAGCATACTGTCCTGGTATATAGGCATTAATATTTATGGAACTTTCATAGGAGGCAAACACATAAATAGATAGTACTGCTTGGAATAACACATAATGTAGAAGATAATATTTAAACAGATTCTTACTGGGTGGGTAATGTCTTGGGGGGCAAGATATGAGCTACATCATTATAGGCAAGAGTGATACACACATAGATGAGGGCAGAGAAGTGCAGATACATGTTGGCGAAGTGGAGTCTTTTGGGGGAGACAGTGACGTGGGGAAGGTAGGTTGGTGCAGGGTTGTGGAGTAAGGGGCATCATTGATGGGCTCTGAACTGGGCGTACCTCGGACATTGCAGCTTTGGGGAGACTCATCTGGCAAGGGGTTGTTTCTGTGAAGCAAGCGTTGCAGGCGGTCCTCTTTGCTGATATAAGGACCTCTTCTCCTCTTCTTCTTTCCCTCTCCCAGCCGCCCTCCTGTGTTCTCGCTCCCCACTGTGCCTCCCTGGCAGTGGCAGTAACAGCCTGTGCCACTCTGAGTTTCTCTGAGCTCTCTGCCTGCTCACAGAACACATGCTCTCCCACGAGTGTTGGGTGTTCATCCTTCTCTTTTCCTCAGGTCTTTTCTAACCTCTGTGCCCATGGCCATGTCACTGGGATGGGAGACATTACATCCCTTTCAGGAACAAAAACACTCACAGGGCTTGAAGCCAGACAGGCCATCTTGGTGTTTTCACTCCACAAAGTAACCAGGCTGCACTTGGAAAAGCACATACCCATATGAACTACAGTTTCTTTCATCTGCAAACCCGAGATGGAACACGCCTCTTGCCCCCACTCTGACCCCAAGCCTGGCTCCCTGACCCCACCTTCATGGTCTGCAGGACCCATCACTTCCTCTAAGGAGCCTCCTCCAACACCCCACACCTGCGTCGCTGCTCCATGAGCTTGAACCACACAGTTCTGCTGGTGTAGAGGTGCAGTTGCCTGTTTGTCTGTGTTCTTCACTGAGCTGCAAGTTTATTGAAGTTATGTATTGTATCTGCCATGTATATTCATCTTTTATGGCCAGTATCTACAATATTAGCAGCAATTTTCTAGACTCAGTAAACTTTTGTCAAGTGAATGAATGAATGACATGATGTAAAAATGTAAGGAGATATTTTATTAGTATTTCCATATATCTAAATTCCTCATTCATTTTGTGATGTCTTTAATATTTGTGTGTTCCCGTGATTCTAAAGCATTGCTTCCATACCCTCCTGCAGGGTACCCTACATTCTGCCTGTGCTGATTCTCACCTTCTTTACACAGAAGGTGTTAAGGATTTACTGGGATGAGGCTCAGAAATGCTGGCCCAGGAGAAAAATACTCCTCTCCAGAGCTCTTAGGAAGCTCTCATTGTCACAAGCTGCCCTTGTCATTCTGAGCTGCTCTTCACGGCTTCTATGGCACTAACCAACCCTCTCCTGCTTGGGTTCCTGCACCCCACCCTCAGAGAGGCTGGCCGCTCTGGGACTGCCCTCTGAGAAGGAGCCTGGGGGCCTCCTATGCTCACCGTGCCAAGCAGTGCCCCAGGAGTGCCCTGGTTCCGCAGGACTTCTTCGAGGTGAAATCCTTTCCGACAAGATGCTTTGTCATTTGCTTGACATCTTTTTTCTTTCCTTAATGAGGGAGGGACGGAAAGATAATTTAATCTGAAATGCTGCCACCTCCATAGCAAGAGATTAATTGGATGCTGTCGGGAAAAGTATTTGAGAACCTCACAGCTTGTGAAGATGGCAGGCGGGATGGACCAGGTAGGGCAAGGCAGCCCCTGGTGCAGCTCCTTCACCAGGCTGGGGGAAAATGTGTCCCTTGCTTTTGTCTGCCCTCAAATTGCCTAAAAAAAGATAATGTGGTAGCACAGTAAATGTGGATTTGACACAGCCAAGATACTGTCTGATTCCACTTTGCTGAGTAACATGATGTTATGGACAAAATAACTGTGTAGTCTCTTCAGCTTTGAAACATCCCTCCAAGATCTTCAAACAACCTTTATTGACATTGTTTCCAGGATATAGTTTCAACCTGTAGACATGGTGATTAGAAATGAAGAGTGGCAGGGTGTGGGGCTAGGTGTCCACACGGACCCTGGCAGGACATGTGTGGGCCTCATGTGTGTGGGCTTACACAAACCTCACACCCTCAGGTCCTGTGCTCTGAGGAAGCAAAGTTGAACCTGATAGCGCCTTCTGTAAACACACCTCACGTGGAAGAAAATGTAAGGAAACTCCCATTCGTACAGTTGTATAAACCTGCACACTCACCCATCCAGTTTTGCTGGGAGGGGAAGCTAGTGCCTACCTCTCTCATGGCAAGTTTGGAGTCAAGTTGATTTTTGCCAAGGGTTTCCCCATTATTGGGCCCTTAGTATGTTCTTAATGTTCTCAAATAGAGCTTTATCAGTTTCTAACTATTGCCCATGCATGGACAATGGTTCTAACTATTTATCTGTCTTATCGCGCTATGGGAAATTTATAGACTGATTCAACCACCTCAGAAGACCTGGGACTCAGCTATTTCCCCTTTCCCTGCTGTGTTCTGCAGCTGGGCCAGGAGCTCGCTAGCAGCTCAGTAGGGCTAGTTTACATCATCCGACCATGTGCTGCCTCACATTTATTTGCTTAAAACATGCAGCAATCTCGGTCTGTCTTTCTCCTTCTTTTTTCATAGGAGATGTGGGAATAAAAAAGTGTATCTCTACTAAGGAAAAATAGAAGCTCCAGCTCAATGATAAATTGAGATTTAGAATGACTTGCAAATGACACATGGCCTTCATGTTGGGGGCCATGCAGGAAGGGCGAGGTGGGGTGGGGTGCACTGGGGACCCTGCCCACCTGAGGGGTCGCCTGCAGTTCCAACTGTCACTGCCATTCATGGACAGGTCTCACTGTCAAGTCACCCACTTATTTTGAAAAAAAGCAGATATTAGGTTTTCATTAAAGCCTCCTACTTTTAAACATTGTTCCCCAAAGCCAGTGCATCTCCTTTAAGGTTTCCCTACCTGGGTTCCTGGCCTACCCCTGGCTCCAGCACCTGCTGCTGGGAGCCGACTCTGTCCCTGGACATCCGCCCCGCCTGGAGCCTGGCATCCTGGCGCTGCACTGGCCACGGCTGTCGGGGTTGTGGAATGCGCTCCCCACCCGCCACCAAGTTTTAGTTCATGACCTTCAGACTCCTTGTAATGCTCTTTTCAGGTTCCTCAACACTGCCAGGCCAAGTCTGTATTTTTTTTCCTTCATAATGTCCTCAAAACTTTCTTTTCCATCCCACCTCCACTAAGCACCTTCCTAGGGTTACCAACACTGACTGAGTCCTGTGCAAACACAATGACCTTGCTGCTTTTCCTGTTCAAGGAGGGACACTCTGTCACTGTCTGTGCTGGACACTGTGGTGCCAGCTGAGCCGTAGCCCCTGACCACCCCACCCAGCTGCCAGGCAGCTGTCTCCTTGCAAAAGCTTCTGCGCAGACACCCAGCTCATCTTTCTCAGTTCTTTTATGGGTCATGTCCCACATTCCAGCAGTGTCTATACATCCATCCTGCCTCCAACTGTCTCTGAACTACGTGGGTCTGGAGGTCAGGACTTTCCTCAGAGGAGCTGTGGTCTGTCCCTCCTCCGTCTCCATCTGTCCAGATGCCCGCAGTGGTCATGGCAGGCCTGGGTCTCAGTGCCCGGCTTGCTTCTCCCAGAGCCGCACCTGCTCCCCATGCCCTTATCGCCAGGGTTCCCGCACCACACACACAACCGATGGAAAATTTTGAGTTGCTTTCTGTCTGTGGGAACTTGATAATGGCATGATTTAGACAAGGGTGGCAAACGTTTTCCCTGAAGGACCTGAAAGTTAGTACTTTAGGCTTCACGGGTCTGTAGGCTCTGCTGAAACCACTCACCTGGGTGGTCATAGAGTGAACCCAGCTAGATAATATGGACAGTGAAGAGGTATTCCAGTCAAGCTCCTTACAGAGCTGATGGCCCAACAGGCTGTAGTTTACTGGGCATCCTTCCTGCCTCGGTGCCCCCAGCCTGACTGCTCTCCAGAACTCCCTCAGCATTCCCACCAGAAATGAGGTCTGGTGTGGCCTTCAGGCTTTCACATTTGCCACTGTCTCCAGGGCGAAGGGGCCACTTCCTCGGAAGATGGCAGATTCCTGAGTGACAGAGACAGTCGTTGCCTCCTTTCCATATCCCATGTTCTATACTGACTGAAGAAAGACATGAAAAACCATTTGCTCTGTGTCACTGATACTTCTGTTTCTGACACATGTCATAATGTCCAACCTCTAGACAGAACTTGGTGAGAAAAGCTGGAAAAGCTAACACTGGGAAGACCAAAGTTTTGTTATATGATGCTGCTCTTTCTTCCTTTCAAATCTGAGAGTCAATGAGGGAAGCTAAAATCATCCATATATTGAATTTTGTGGCATCAATAAACTCCAAGTCAATGTAAAAGGAAAAGGCTGTTGTTTAAGACATTAAAATATTAAAGAAAGACAAAGCTATTTTCTTTGATTTTTGTGCTTGACAGTTTGGGTGAAGAACATTCAAAATCCCAGTCAAAATCTTGTTAGCCTTTCAAATTAACTATGATATAATTATTTGCAGATGATACTATCTATAGTAAGCCTGAAAATCTCAGTGCAAACAAAAGTTAAAAAGAAGAGAATTTGGTAAAGGATCTACTTTTTAAAAATATTGTGCAGAACACAGTGTAAATTATCATACACAAAACAAACAAACACTTAGATTTTGGAAAAAGAATTCCAAGTGTAATATCAACAAAAAAGATAATATGTCTAAATCAGATATGTGTGGGACCAAGATGAAAAACCTCAGACCTCCACTGTTGGCAGAAAAGAGTGATTGGACACCCAGCGACACACAGCATGTTGTCAGGAAGACAGTATTGTGGAAATGTCCATTTTCCATAAATTAATTTATAACTATTATAACTGAGCAACTATTGCATTCCTAATCAAAACAACAAAAGGCTGTCTAATGAATGCTTACAAAAATAACAGAAAAATAAACCTAATATCAATTTTACTAATCACATCAAATTTATAAATCTTAATGTATAAAGAAAAAATATTTATTAAAAACTTAAAACTATCAACAAGACAAAAAGATAGCCTGCCAGCTGGGAGAAGTTATTCACCAATGATATATACAATAAGGGGTTAATATCCAAAATTTATAAAAAACTGATTTGTACATTATACCAAAAAAAAAATAAACATTTTAAAAATGGGCAAAGGACCAGAATTTTTCCAAAGAGGACGTACAGATTGCCCATGGACATATGAAAAGATGTTCAATATCACTAATCATCAGAGAGGTGCAAATTAAAACCACAATGAGATGTCACCTCACACCTGTCAGAATACCTACCTTCAATAAATCAATAAACAACAGATCAATAAATTGGTGAGGATGTGGAGAGAAGGGAACCCTCGTGCACCGTTGGTGGGAATACAGATTGTAAGACCCACTGTGGAAAACAATATGGAGTTTCCTTAAAAATTTTTACAGTGGAACTACCTTATGAGCCAGCAGTTCCAGTTTTGGACATTTATTGGAAGAAATCCGTAGCACGGGTTTGAAAAGATACATGCACCCTATGTTTATTGCTGTGTTATTTACAATGGCCAGCTATGGAAGCGGCCCAAGTGTCCATCAGTAGGTGAGTGGATAAGGAAGATGTGGTACATTCACACAAAAGAATACTACTCAGCTATAAGAAAAGAAGGAAGTACTACCATTTGCAGCAACATTGATCCAAATCCATTTAGACCAACATTGATGGTCCCAGAGGGTATTATGCTAAGTGAAATGAGTCAGACAGAGGAAGACAAATACCAGATGATTTCACTTGTATGTAGAATCTGAAGAACAAAATAGATGAACAGACAAAACAGAAGCAGACTCAGATTCAGAGAACAGATTGATGGTTGCCAGATGGGAGGGGGTTGGGGGAACTGGGCGAAAAGGTGAAGGGATTAAGAAGTACAAAGTGGTAGTTACAGAATAGTCACAGGGATGTAAAGTTCAGCATAGGCAGTATGGTCAGTGATACTGTAATGTCTGTGTATGGTGCCCGGTGGCTACTGAAATATCAGGGGGTCATGTCGTAAGTTATGTAAATACCTAGCCACTAGGCAGTATACCTAAAAGTCACATAAAGTAACATTGGATGTCAACTGTAATTGAAAAATGTTTAAAAGTAAAAAGATAAAACAAATGAAATGAAGTACTTGATTAATATTCTCTAAAAAAAGAGGTAAAGGCATATTTTACAAATTTAAAAGTTAAAAAGAGTCTACAGTTAATATACAAAATCAAATGTATACTAATTGCAAAAAAAGGAGAAGCATCCTTAAAATGCAAAGGGTTGTTAAAAACAGATAGTTTAGCAGATAGTTACTAAGAGTTATTAAAAACAGATAGTTTAGCAGATGTGTATTTATTTAATACAAACCACACAATAGGAAATTAAACAAAAAGCAATTCACAATTAAAGAAATATGAATAGTCAGTAACCGTAAGGGAAAAAAGAACCTCATTAGTAACTAAAGAAATGCACATTAAAATAAGGTTCTTATTCATCTCCAGATTGGCAAGACTAAAAAGAGTGGTCATTCTGAGAACATAAGGGTACTGGTGTAGCTGCAGGACATTCAATGCTTAACTAAGCAAGAGGTTTTTCAAACCCTCCATGATAATCTAGGTGGCTAAACCCCAAAAAACTGGTTTGATGGACTTAACCAGAATGTGGGTCTTTGGAGCCACTCGTTGCTTACCGATTATAATAATGCTCTGTGTACTTTGATGCATTTGCAAATTATTTTCTCAGGGTTATGTAAGAGACTAGCAAGTAGCAAGCTTTATGGGATCTATAGCAGTTCTAACTAAAAACAAGGGCAGGGAATATAGGGGACCATTCCACATGACATGGGGAATGTAGCCCAGCTTCTGATTCAGAAAACTGACAGGGAGCAAGGTCGGCACACAGGACCCATGCTCACGGATAGGTTTTCCTGTGGGGAATCAGACCTGCATTGTGCCTAGGCTGCTATGATGCTTTCTTTTGCTAAAACTCCTTCACTCTGGATTGAGGCAGCAAATGTTTACTTACATATCTTTAAAGTAACTTCCTAAAGTCTGTGCTAAACCTCCCAAGGATGGAGTATAACCAGTTCAACCACTTTTCTCCTTGATCTGCAACATCCTTCTTTTTGAAGTAATTAGCAACATTCTTTCCTTTGTTATCTGTAGAAGGTAATCGCCTACAGTGAACTCTGTATAGTAAATGAGGACCATCCTCAGTGTAATGTATCCAGAAAAGCAATAAAAACCTGTCCAGGAAGGGGTCAGGCCCTCTCTCTCACTTAGAGAGTGGCTATGCCATCCCTTTTTCTCCACAGGACTTCTGTAGTCCATGTGAATTTGTTCATTGCAGACACAGCACACAGACCCCGAGGGGTGGAGTCCACATCAGTGAAGGGCACTCTTATGTCCTGCTGGAGAGAGTATGGGTTGTGCAGACCCACCTGTAGGTAGTTTGCTGACTTTAAATATATGAAATGTACATGCCCTTTGACTCCTGAAAGAGCCAAATCCCCTTCCTAGGAAGACATCCTACTTAGGAACTTGTAAAGGTATGAAAGATATTGAAATTACAGTGAGCACACCTGAATATTCTTTAACAGGAGACCTCTTGAATTATGATAATCTCGATTTTGGATTACTAAGAGTTGTTAAAAACAGATAGTTTAGCAGATGTTGATATAGGACAATCTTCAAAACACATTGGGAAGAAAACAGATATTGATTATATATGTTACAATTTCTCCTGTATAAGTTATTTCACACTTGAGATGCATAAAATTTTCAGAAGAATTGGTAAGATGCTAGTGTCTTTAGTTTCTTCTAGTTAATAGGCTAGGAGATCATATGCAAATTGATATTAGATACAATACCTAAATTTATACCTATCTGCTTCCAAACTTATTCACAGCCAACTTATTTTGTAATACAGATTTTGTTGCAAGTAACAATTATCAAGATTCATGTAGATACTTGCAGCTAGAGAAAGGCAGGATACAATTTTTGAGTGCTTTTTCACTAAGAAAATTACTTTGGTAGGTTAGAAACAACCCACCTTTTTATAGTGTGTATCGCTCATACCACCATAATAAGTGTTATATAAACCTTTATGTATTTTCAGGACCACCTACTTTGTAGCTGCATATGGCAGGAATCAGTTTCATTTGTTAAAGAAAAATGTGTCTTCTCTGTTCCCGATTTCCTGGAAGGTGTCCACAGCTCTGCCTCGCAGCTCCCTCCTCTCTGCCCACCTGCACAGGGCCAGGCTGGTAGAGCCCTTCCCTGGCAGTGCTCAGAGAAGGGACCTCACTGGCCTGTTCTGCAGCCAGCTTCTGTCAGTCTTGGGGACAAAGGCCTCCACACTCTGAGTCTTAGGCTGCTTCCCATTTGTCCACAGCTTGTCTGAGAAGACAGATGATGTGTATTGAGTCTCCTCAAAACCCCAACATTACACTATTTAGGAATGAAAATAGTCCTGAGAACGTAACACTGTGACCCATTCAGTGTATAGGCAAAGAAACTTGTATAGTCTAAGACAGTAATTGAACTCAAACCAGAACACAGATTTTATATTCTTCCAGTAATTAAAAGATTTTGCAGGGAAAAACTATATTAAAAACGAAAGACTCTTAGGAATTGTGTTTATTTTAATGTAATTAAATATTAGAAATATACATCTGATGAAGTTTTACATTGCTGATACATTAGTGCCTTTTATCTCAACTCATGGAACTTGACCATGAATCGCAGCACTAGACACAATAGGCCAGGCTGTACTTGGCAGGTCCTATCCATCCTGTACTGAAAATATCTCAGCTAAGTTAATCTCTGTGGGAAGTTGCTCTTATCACATATTTATAAGATGGAAGTTTATTTATAGTTGAAGTTTCTTGAAATTTTATTTTAAAATAGCTGAAAAATTATTTGGATGAACTGCCAAACACAGAGTAGGGATTTTAAAAGCAGTGAAGCTAATAAAGTGAGAATTTTGTATTTAGTTAATAGGTCTCCTACCAAGCAGAAAATTAAAAATCCCTGACTTGCATTGTGGTTTAACTTGTATAAGAGGGCAAAGAAATCCAAACCCCGGGTATTATTTATGCTCAGGTGAAGTCACCCAGTCCAGGTACTGCTGTTTAATCATGTCCAATGGGATTTTAAAATACAAACTGTATACCAATGATAAAAACAATGTTTCAGCATTGCTAACTTCACACTGTCTTCAGTTCATAGACAGTTGACTTGATGTTGAATATATGTGTGGATATTTACACAAATGGCCCCTGAAAAGTTACCAAAAATATTTGCATAGCTCAGATGTTACCCATCCCCTTTTCCTAGGAAAAACTTTTCTTCCAAGTAGATAAAAATGCTGTCTTTGTTCTGGTTCCCTGTCTTCTTTTCCATTCATCTCTGTGTTAGAGGCTCGGCACTTTCTGGTGATCCCGTTTCCAGGTCTGTCTGTGCTGGGACAGCCACTTCCTCACGTAACAGCTCCTAGTCTAATGGGAAGCAGAATCTTACTTCTCTGCTTGTGATTTTTCAAAATTTACACACTAGGTACAAGACACAAGTATTCGTGTTGTTCCACATATTGTTATTGAGCTTGTGTACCAACAAGAAAGAGGGTTACATCGATGCCCTTAGAGTTAAACTGACTGGAATCTGTGGAAATAATTGGACTTTCTCCACAATAAATGAGTAGCTGCTTGGCAGAAGAAAAAGCCAAGTGCAGCAGATGAGCCCAGGAAGCAGGCAGGCAGTGGATTTGCAGCCCATCTCCCCCTCTGCTTAGCCTGCCTTTCAGCTCGCAGCACTGCCTGCCACTCCCTGCGGTTGCAAATCCCACTGTCTCTTCTGTGAACGAGTGTCGGTGCAACCTCTCTCAGGCTTTGGTTTACCTATCCTTACCTATTCTGAGATGGGTTGTGGTCTGTGGCCACAGTGGAAGGGCGGGTGGGCTGTTATTTAAAAGCAGGAGGGTCAGAGCTGAGAGTTGTCCCACTGCCCTGTCCACCGGCTGTGAGCCCCAGACTAGTACACTCAGCTCAGACCCCCATGTCCAGGATGCAGGTGTCAGCAGCAGTTGCTGTCGGAGGATGCTGAGGAACACGCAGTTCCCAGCAAACACTAAGCACTCAGGAGCCCATGCTATTCATTCCTGCAGTTGCTACTGATCATCCCCACACGTGCCATCTGGATTTTCCTTCTTCCACCTTTGGTAGGAGATTCCGTTCCCCATTAGAATGGGGTTTGTCTTCTCTCTGCTTTTGGCAACCTATGAAGTGACTGGGGTTGTAGAGCAAAGGGCCATGCCATGTCCCCAGGACTGCGCCCTGATGTCCCAGTCTGTGCTGTGGGGGACCCTGCGGACACTCATCATCTTCCACGCAGTCTCCAACAGCACCTGCACCCCGGCCGTGTGACGTCTCTGTCTCACTTCTTCTTGGGTACTCGGAAGCAGAAATCCCTGCAGGGGCAAACCGGGTGAGAACAGCATGTGTGATGGTCTCATCTACCAGGGGCTTTCAGGAGCTGGCTGTGCACAGCACGAAGATCACTTCCCTTCACATGTTCGAGTTCAAGGCTTGGACAGAGAGTCTGAACTGATTACCTGCATTCAAATTCCAGTCCTACACTTGCTAGTTTTATGGGTTTATTTTAACTTTCTAAGCCTCCGTTTCTTTGTAAAACATGTAGACTACCTATGAAATACCTATGAAAGGTAGAGTACCTTTCATATTATTTTAGAGACTGAAGAACATAATATATAAATAATGGATTTTACATAGAGACATATAAACACATGTATCAGACATGGGTATAATAAAAATGATATATATATATATAACAGATATGGGTCCTAACTTTTGTCTCTTTATGTCCAGATTATAGCACAAATTAATGTTAAGTATCTCCTTGTATTCGATACTCAGAATCCTTCAATATGGGCAACCCGAATGTAACTTCACACAACTTTTATGTGTGTTCAGGAATTATACAATCTGAAGTTTAATTTAATTTTAACCTTATGTTGGGCAGTTAGGGCCTTGTTCTGATGAATCACTGATGTTCTCTGCTGAAGAGGAGCTGCTCTGAATGCGTTCTCTCTGCCTCACCATTGCTTTTGGAAATTCCGCTTTTCCCAGCAGGCCTCTTGTCTGCATGATTCTGTATGCAGACGCCAAGCTGGACCCTGTTCTCTGATGCTTTTGGTGAGGGGTATTTTGAGTTGGGTGAATGCTAGAGTAACCAGGCAGACCCAGAAAGCAGTGGTGCATGGAGGTTGCCAAATATGGTCTGTTGAGAATAGAAAATAGAATCATGTGTTTGGACAGTGAATTTAGAGAGAGATGTTGTCCCAAGGCCTGTGAAGCTGATATGTTTCGGGAACATTGTTGGTGATGATGAGGAGAATGAAACTGTCATTTTACATTTTGGGATGGGACTCAGTGCTTTGATTTTCTGATTTTCATTTTATTCAGTGTTGGAGGTTGAGTGTCACCACACGTGGCGAGGACATGGTCTGAGTGTCTTTCTGGGCTGTCTCCCTCTCGTCTCTCTCCCCTGCTGGCTGGTGAGCTCTTGCCTGGGATGGCAGGAAGGACACCGGGGGTGCCCAGGGGTCTTCTGTTCCTTATGCTCCTTACTCGGGGGCTAAATCTTTAGGGAGGAGTGGAAGGTTGAGGGAGGGCCTGGCAAGTCGACCCTTGTGCTTTCCTTCCTTTTCCTGGGGCAGCAGGAGGGAGGCAGGTGGAATGATGATGGCAGCCGGCAAGGAAGGGGGACCCTGCAGACTGTGAAAGGATGATGAGGAGAGAAGGGCGCACTTCAAAGAGTGGACTTGTGCAGGTGCCGGGGAAGAGCGAAGGCCAAGGCACTGGAGCAGGGGTGGGCCGCAAGCCACTGGTGGCTCTATGTCCAGGACATGCAGCAGGTGTGGGCAGCGGCCACTCTGGTGGCACGGGCCTGGTTGCTGGCACCCTGCTGCGGTTGCCTGTCAGGGCCACCAATGCCCAGAGCAAGGCCCAAGGGCTGGGAGATGCTGTCAGGTTCGTACACCAGCGTTGTTGATTTGGGGAATCACAGGTTTGCCTACTCAACCTGTTGTTGTCCACAGGCGAGGTAAATTCAGTCTGTAAAGATGCCAGTGACAGAGACTTTGACATACCTGGCATATTAACTATTATTAGTCACATGTGTTCTTGGCTTTTGTGGTCACTATATTATTTAAGACAACCTAGTAATTCCAAAAACAGATTGCAAAAATAGTTGATTCCATGAAAATTTGATTTAAACAAAATTAAATTTCTGCCTCATGAATCCTACATCTCTCGTTTTTGTGTGTGTAATTTAAGTTTTCTAAAGGGCAGGTGAACTCACAGAGGGACAAAGCTTTGCTTTATAAATAAGCAAAACAGGGAAGATAAACCACAAGTGTGTACTGTCTGAGAGCTTACCAGAAAGCTGCATCTCACTAACGGACCAGTAACTTTTTCATCGGTGCTGTAATGGGTGTCACCCTAAGGTCATGAGCTGAAATGTAGGCATCTGGCAAAACCTGATACATTTCTGTGTATAAACTCATTTCTAAGAGTCACATGTAAACTGTATTTTTTCCCTCTT
This sequence comes from Tonatia bakeri, assembly GCA_004024845.1. NCBI lineage: Eukaryota > Metazoa > Chordata > Mammalia > Chiroptera > Phyllostomidae > Tonatia > Tonatia bakeri. Next base: position 49,815 of record PVIA01001329.1, on the reverse strand, counting down.
GTTCTGCCAAGAGCAGATTAGATAATAAAACTTTAATGGATCAGTTCCAGCTTCTGGGCATTTCCAAGCTACTGTGCAGTTGGCCCCATGACGTGCTCTGGCCTCTGCCCCTCCCTCGCACAATGGGCCACCTCTAGTTGAGTTAGCGTGCCACTTGCTCACAGGTAGGCCCCCCTCTCTAGCGGATGTGAGGACATCCAGGAAACTTATCTTTGTAACATCTCCAGACAGAGAACTGGCGCTGCCCTCCATCCCCTGTGCCACCCCTGGACTCCGCCACAGCGCCGCCACCACCCAGAGGCAGAGTTTGTGTCCCTGTCCTCCTTTGAACCTGGGGAGGCTTTTGTCACAACTGCAACCAGTGGATAAAGTGGAATTAACTTTCTATAACAAGTGACAAAAATGGCATGACTGCCACCTGGTTCTCCTGAAATGCTCACATCGGGAACACGGCCACCATGCTGTGTAGAAGCCCCCAGGCAGCCCCTTAGCCCCCACCAAGTTCCCAGCGGGCAGCAGGCATCCAGCTACTGCCCCAGGTGAGCCACCGATACTGAACTTTCCCACTGGCTGGTTGTAGTGGAAACTCAGCCCCAGGGCAGAGCCCTGCCCTCCCCACCAAGCCCTGCCTACACTGGACAGACGAGGGATTGTTAGTGTTTAATACTCTGGTGTTAAAATGGACTTCAATAACAGCTCAATACTTTTACCTTTATTAACTAATATTGTTGATTACCTACATATTAACAACTATGCACAATCTCTATATGTATATATAATGTATATAATACAATCATTTATTATGTAACATTATTAACATAGTTAATACTTATGCTACATTATCATTGATAATACCAATACATCATAACTCAATAATAACCAAAGACTTCACTGTTTACCAGCTCTGCATTTTGGGAAACTTCTTGACCTCCCTTGACCTTGGTTTCTTCAACTTTAAAATCGGGATAATATGCTGCACTAACCTCTTCATGTTGTGAGAAAGAGTGGGGTTAACACATGGAAAGTTATAGAGGCAGAGGAACTGTGTGTTGTGGTAAGGCTGTGGATAGTGCCGATGGGGGTCCAACCTAAGGAGACCGGCACGGTGTGGGCTAAGGACTCACTGTGCTGTCCTTCCGGGGACGTGCTGCTGGGCCTGTGTGTGCTCTGAGACCAAACCTCACCGAACTCAGGGGGTCGGGCTCGTTTATGTTTCTATGTCAGCATGGCCATGCTGGTCAGACTGTCAAAGAACAGGCATTAGAGTGAGAAAGACTGACTCTGGCGTGGACTTCTGGGGCTCAGGGTGGGAGGGGTTATCCCTGTGATTTATGCAGATATCCCTGAAAACATGAGCTTTGTGGAAAAGCAGGCATTTGAGTGAAACTAAAGGCACAGGTGGAGAAAATCTCTGTGGTACAGGGTAAGAACACAGGGCAGAATGCAGTGGCAGTGTCAGGCCTGAGCTGTGACCCCAAGCCCTCAAACACGAATTCTTATGGGAGGACAGGGATGGGTTCACAGAGAAGGTGGTTACCAGACAAGCTTCCCCTTTAAATCCGAAAGAATCATTGGAAATGACTATTAACTACGTTCACTTTTGTTTTCCAGAGATATGAATTATTCAGAGAAAAATCAGAGGTGAAACCACACAGTTTAAAAGTAGTTGTAATTGAATATGAAAAGCCCAGTTATGAAGTTGTGTGGTTCTATACAAGGAAGCGGGACTTCTAACTGTATATCCCAGTGTTCTCTGGAATTCGGGTGAATTATCATGAAGGTTAGAAGTTCTCATCAAACTTTAAAGACCGTGACTAAGCACCCAATACTGGCATAAACGAATTCCTCATGGTTGTCATTGGCTTCTCTGGGTGTTTGTTCTTCACACAGCATCCACTCCACTCTGGCCGCGCTTCAGGTTTCGTTTCCATTGTTTGCACTTGAATACGACTGATGTCCTGTCCTCTTGCCTCCTCCCTCAACTCACCCAAGTCTGGCTGACGCCTTCATGATTCTGCTTCAGGTGTGACCACCAATGACCTCTGTTATAATCACAGCGGACACAAGGTTCTGGAAAGAACTGGAGCTTATAAAGAGGACGAGAGAGTTTCCTAGGCTGGTGTGCATACGCAGAGTATAAAAGTGAAAGTGTCACAGCCTCTTATGAAGAAGGCCACAAGAATTATGCTAATTACCTTCTACAGTTGTCTGCCTTCTCGGCCCAGCATCATTCAAAAGTATTTACTGAACACATTAATATGTTCCGGCAGTTTTAAAACAGAGGGATGTAACCTTGACAAGGCCGACAAGGTCCTCACTGTCTTGGAGTTAACATTTTGGTTTCTGAAATTTGATGCCTACCCAGGTGATGGGGCAGCTGTTTAAAATTCAGGTTCCCAGGCCTCCCTCCAGCTGTCCTGAATCACAACCTCAAGTTGAGGCCAATAAACACACAGGGATTCTGACAGGAAATATATGTACGATCAAGGCATTTTAAGGTTAGATTTATAATTTTGCTCTTACAATTGTGTTACTCTGTAGCTGAAAGTACCGCAGGTCCACTAATAATGTCATTTTGTTGTAATGATGATGAGGAAAAATCGGACTCCAGACTGAGGCCACTGTCTGTGTGGCATTTACACCTTCTCCCCATGTCCATCTGGGGTTTCTCTGGGACCCCCCATCTCCTCCCACACTCAAAGATGTGCAGTTGGGTGAATTAGCTAATGAGACTAAATTGTCCCCATCTGAGGGGGCTCTGTGAGTGGCCCTGTGATGAAAGGGCGTCATGTCCTGAGTGGGTCTCACCTTGCACAGTGAGCTTCTGGGAGAGGGCCCTGCCCACTACTCTGAACTGGAATAAGTGGAGTAGAAGAGGATGGTCCTACTTGTTCTTTATTTATGTGTCTTAAATGCATGTAGAACTCACATTTATTTCAATGTTTAATGTTAAAAGGGTCTTAATTTAGAACTTAAAAAAATTTTATTGTTGTTCAATTCCAGTTTTCCCCATTTCTCCCCCTTTATTCTCCCCTGCCCTACCCATCATCCTCCACTTTCAACCCTTCCTCCTGTTGTCCTCGCCAATGGGTCCTTTACACAAGTTCCTTAACTTGATCCTTCCCCTTCTTTCCCCTGTTATCCCCTGCCCGCCTCGTCTGGTCACTGTCACTTTGTTCTTTATTTCCATGTCTCTGGCTCTATTTTGCATGCTGGTTTGTTTTGCTGATTAGGTTCCACTTACAGGTGAGATTGTATGGTATTTGTCTTTCACTGTTTAGCTGATTTCACTTGGCATAATGCTCTCCAGTTCCATTCATGCCATTGTGAAGGGTAGGAGTTCCTTCTTTCTTTCTGCTGCATAGTGTTCCATCGTGTAAATATACCACAGTTTTTGGATCCATTCATTTACTGATGGGCACTTGGGCTGTTCCCAGCACTTGGCTATTGTAAATAATGCTGCTATGAACATTGGGGTGTATAGGTTCCTTTGAATTGGTGTTTAAGGATTCTTAGGGTATAATCCCGGCAGTGGATTGCTGGGTCAAAAGGCAGTTCCATTTTTAGTTTTCTGAGGAAATTCCATGTTTTCCACAGTGGCTGCACCAGTCTGCATTCCCACCCACAGTACACTCGAGTTCCCTTTCCTCCACAATCTCACCAGCACTTGTGGTTTGTTGATTTGTTTATGATGGCCATTCTGACCAGTGTGAAGTGGTATCTCATTATGGTTTTAATTTGCATCTCTCTGGTGGCTAGTGATGCTGAGCATCCCTTCATATGTCTCTGGGCCCTTTGTATGTCCTCCTTGGAGAAGTGTCTGTTAAAGTCCTTTGCCCATTTTTTAATTAGATTTTTTGTCTTCCTGTTATGGGGTCATGTGAGTTCTTTATATATTTTGGAGATCAAACCATTGTCCAAGGTATCATTGACAAATATATTTTCTCATACAGGTGGCTCACTTTCAGTTTGCTGATGTTTTCTTTAGCTGTACACAGCTTTTTAATTTGATGTTGTCCCATTTGTTTATTCTTTCCTTTATGCCCCTTGCTCTAAGGGACACACCAGCGAGAAATATTACTGTATGGAATAGCTGAGATTTTCCTGCCTATGTTCTCCTCTAGGACTTTCATGGTGTAACAGCTTGAAGTCTTTTATCCATCTCGAGATTATTTTTGTGTATGTTGTAAGTTGGTGGTCGAGTTTCATTTTTCTGCATGTAACTGTCCAGATCTCCCAATACTATTTTTTGAAGAGGCTATTCTTACTTCATTTTATGCTTTTGCCCCCTTTGTTGAATGTCAATTGACCATAGAGACATGGATTTATTTCTGGGCTCTCTATTCTGTTCCATTGATGAGTCTGTTCTTATGCTAGTACCAGACTGTTTTGATTATAGTAGCTTTGTAATACAGTTTGACATCAGGTACAGTGATGCTTCCTACTTTGTTCTTCTTTCTCAAAATTGCTGAGGCTATGCAGGGTCGTTTATGGTTTCATATATGTTTTTGAAATGTTTGCTCTATATATGTAAAATATGTCATTGGCATTTTAATAGGAATTGCATTGAATCTATACATTGCTTTGGGACATGTGGATATTTTGATTATATTAATTCTTCCAATCCATGAACATGCTATATACTTCCATTTACTTGTGTCTTCCTTAATTTCTTTCTTCAGTGTTGTGTAATTTTCTGAGTACAGATCTTTTACCTTCTTGGCTAGCTTTATTCCTACATACTGTATTTTTCTTGTTGCTATAGAAAATGGGATGTTTTACTGATTTCTGCTTCTAATATTTCATTGTTGGTGTACAAAACTGCCTTTGATTTCTGAATATTGACTTTGTATCCTGCTGTTTTGTCAAATACAATTATTAGGTCAAGTAGTTTTTTCGGTGGAGTCTATAGGGATTTTTATGTACACTATCATGCCATCTGCAAACAGTGACAGTTTTACTTCTTCCTTTTCAATTTGGATGCCTTTTATTTCTTTTTATTGTCTAATCACTGTGGCTAGAATTTCCAATACCATGTTGAACAGAACTGGTGAAACTGGACACCCTTGTTTTGTTCCTCATCTTAGTGGGAACACTTTTAGTTTTTGCCTGTTGAGTATGATGTTGGCAGTAGGTTTCTCATATATGGCATTCATTATGTTGAGGTATGTCCCCTCTACTCCCATTTTGCTGAGTGTTTCTATCATAAATGGGTATTGTTCCTTATCAAATGCTCATTCTGTATCTATTGATGTGATTATGTGATTTGTCTTTCATTTTGGTTATGCGATTATTACATTTATTAATTTGTGAGTATTGTACCATCCTTGCATCCCTGGGATGAATCCCGCTTGATCATTTGGTATGATCTTTTTAATGTATTGCTGGATGCAGTTTGCCAATATTTTGTTGAGTATCTTAGCATCTATGTTCATCAGTGATATTGGCCTGTAGTTTTCTTTGTTGTATCTTTATCTGGTTTTGGGGGTAGGATGATGCTGGCCTGTAAAAAAGGTTTGAGCATTTTCCCTCTTCTTGGATTTTTTGGAATAGTTTGCAAAGGATAGGGGTTAGTTCTTCCTTAAATGTTTTCTAAAATTATCCTGTGAAACCCTCCAGTCCAGGGCTTATGTGTGCCAAGAGTTTTTTTTTATTACTGCTTCAATTTCAATAGCTGTTATTGGTCTGTTCAGGCTTTCTGCTTCTTCTTGATTCAGTTTTGGAAGATATTATGTTTCTAGAAATTTATCCATTTCAGCCAGGTTTTCACATTTCTTGGCATATAGTTGTTCATAGTAATTTTTTACATTCCTTTGTATTTCTGTGGTGTCAGTTGAAATTTCTCCTCTTTCATTTCTGATTTCATTCATTTGGGTCTCTCTTTTTTCCTTGATGAGTCTGGTTAAAGGCTTGCCAATTTTGTTTATCTTTTCAAAGAACCAGCTCCTGGATCTATTGATCCTTTGAATTGTTCTTTTATTCTCTATGTCATTTAATTATGCTCTGATCTCAATTATTCCCTTTCTTTTACTTACTCTGACCTTTGTCTGTTCCTCCAGTTCTGGTAGGTATAGGGTTATGTTGTTTGTTGGAAATGTATCTATCTTTTTTAGGTAGGCCTGTATTGCTATGAACTTCCCTCTCAGGTCTGCCTTTGCTGTGTGCCATAGGTTTTGCTCTGTTGTGTGTTCATTTTCATTTGTTCTCAGAAATGTTTTGATTTCTTCCTTGATCTCATTATTAACCCATTCATTGTTTAATAGCATGCTATGTAATCTCCATGAGTTTGAGTGTTTTTGTATTTTCCTTGAGGTTGGTTTCTAGTTTCAAACCCTTGTGATCCAAGAAAAAGCTTGATATGATTTCAATTTTCTTGAATTTGTTGCAGTTTGCTGTGTGTCCAATCATGTGGTCTATATTTGAAATTGTTCCATGTGCGCATATATATATATATATATATATATATATATATATATATATAATCAGATAAATCCATTTGATTTAGTGTGCATTCAGATCCACAATATCCTTGTTGATATTTTGTTTGCAAGATCTATCCTTTTTTGACAGTGGAGTGTTAAAATTCTCTGCTATCATTGTGTTGCTGTTTATATCTTTCTTGAAGTCCTCCAAGTTTTTCCTTATATATTTGGGTGGTCCTATGTCAGGTACATATGTGTTTACAATATTTATGTCTTCTTGATGAATACTTCCCTTGAGTGTTATGAAGTGTCCTTCTGCATCTCTTTTTATGGCTTTTGTTTTGAAGTCTATTTTGTCTGCTATAAATATTGCTATCCCTGGTTTTTTCCCTATCCCTTTGGTTGGAATACTTTCTCCCAACCCTTCACTTTCAGTCTGTGTAGGTCTTTTGTTCTGAGGTGGGTCTCTTGTAGGCAGCATATGTGTGGGTCATGTTTTCTTACCCATTCAGCTACTCTATGTCTTTTGATTAGAGTTTTCAATCCATATACATTTAAGGTTATTATTGATAGGTACTTATTTATTGCCATTTTACCCACTTTGTACCTGCTTTCCTCTCTCACTCTTTTTCATCATATTCTTAAAGCAGACCCTTTAGCATCTCTTGAAGTGCTGGTTTGGTGGAGGTGTAATCTTTGAGCCTTCTTCTGTCTGGGAAACTCCTTATTTCTCCTTCCATTTCAATTGTGAGCCTCACTGGATAGTGACATCTTGGTTGCAGGCCTTTGCTTTTTATTACTTGGAATATTTTTTGCCATTCCCTTCTGGCTTGTTGCTTTCTGTTGAGAAGTCAGCTGCTAGCATTATTGGGGTTCCCTTGTACGTTACTTTCTGTTTCTCCCTTGCTACTTTAATATTCTTTATTTGTCTTGGAATTTTGCCATTTTTAATTATGATATGCCTTGGAGTGATCCTCTTTGGGAACATCTTTATTGGGACCTTGTGTGCTTCCTACATTTGTGTGACTTTTTCTCTCATCAAATTAGGGAAGTTTTCCATCATTACTTTTTCAATTAGGTTTTCTATCCCTTGGTCTTCTTCTACTTCTGGTACCCCTATTATATGGATATCATTAGGTTTTATGTTGGCCTGCAATTTTCTTAACCCTTCTTCATTCTTTTTGAGTCTTTTTTCCTTTTCTCGCTCTTTCTGGGAGTTTTTCCTACCTTGTCATCCAGCTTGCTGGTTTGATCCGCTGCTTCATCTAGCCTGCTTTTGATTCCTTCTACTGTGTTCTTCAATTTAGAAATTTTATTTCCTCCTGGCCTTTTTTGATAGTTTCTGTGTCCTTTTTCATGCCAATGTGTTTCACAGTAAGTTCTTTGTAGCTTCCCTGTAGATTTTGATAATTCTCACTGAACTCATTGAGCTTCCTTAGAACCATTGTTTTGAACTCAATATCTGATAGCTTACTTGCCTCTGTTTCAGTTGGCACTCTTTCAGAGGATTCCTTCTTTCCCTTTGTTGGGGTTTGTTTCTTTGTCTTCCCATTTTTGAGGAGACTCTCCTTCTTAAGTTGATCTGTTTTGACTTCCTGTCTTTGTGGTGTGAACTTCTTTCGTAGGAGACCTGTGAGATTCAGTGTTCTAGTCTCCTTGATCTCCTAAACTTTTTGCTCTTGGGATGCCCTTTAGGCTGTTTATGTTGGCTCTCAGGATGCAATTCGGTTTTGATTGCTGTTGAGTCGTTCTTTGGTGGGTCCTCCCCTCTAGCTGGTTGACGGAGGGTCACTGCACCCACCACATCTTGTATGCTGCGGTGCTTGTGCACTTTTGCTTTCTTGATCCACCTCTGCTGCTGTCACACGGTGACCCAGTCTGACCTTAGGTAGTCCTTTCAAGACTTCCAGGGATCTGTCTGTAACTGACTCCTGCAGTTGTTAATCTACTAGCCCTCCTCTCCCCAGTCAGGTTTAAGCACCACAGGGAGGTTCTAAATCCCTCCTGAGGTCAGGGACATTGTTTTCCTTCAGGCTGCTGATGCTGGTGGGAGGAGTGGTCTGCCTGAGCACAATGGCTGCTGCTATATGGGGGATGACTGAGTGCTGGGATCCTGGTGGCTACTCTCTCAGTTCTCTCCCAAAAGCCTCCTTCCCCATTCTCTCTTCAAGCGTCTCCATTCCACTCTGCCCTGCCCCTTTGCCAGAGCCCAGGGTATATGGCTGCAAATGGGGATTTATGCATTGGCCCTTTAAACAGCTCTTTGTGTCTCCAGCCATCCATCTCTGGCAGAGAGATACCCTGCTGCTTTTTGCCACTGGATGTTATCTGTGTACATTTTGCACTCTGATGCTCTAGCTTGGGGATCCCAAGTTAGGGTTTAGACCCCACACTTCTCAGGGGGATACAACTGGCCATTTAAATATCCCTGCAGCACTTCAGCTGCTGCCTGTGACCATCCAGTCAGATCTCTCACATCTCCACCACACTCCTGCCCAGTCAGGTTGGCTACGCTGATTCTGCTGTCTGTCTGAGGGCTCCTCTCTTGCTAGTGTTCAGTTGTTTGTTCCAGGTGATTGCTCCACAGTTTAGTTGTAATTCGAGATTGGTTCTGGGAGGAAGTTAGTGTCACTTCCACTCACTCCTCCGCCATCTTGGATCCTCTATTTAGAAGTTTGGTGATGTTGTGTAACCAGAAATTTGCCATAGGAACTTAATTTTTCTTTACGGCAATTAGCCTTTAGTAAATATTTTACTGTATGCTGTTTTGCTTAAAGTTGGTTTCAAGAACATATCAAGGATGTTAAGTGAGAACTTACTGTAAATGTTTATTTTCTTTTGGTAAGATTGTTTTAAATTATTCAAAAATGAACATGTCCAATCTGGTTTTGATGGTTACTTTTCCCCCTAAAGAATAAATTTCCAAAATATTACATATGTCTATTATATTTTTGTTTTTACTTTGTTAAATGATTTCAACTACGGGGAATTTAAAAAATAAGTCAGACTCAATTAATTTTGGAGTTCAACCAGATTACACTTAGAGAATTGTGACCTGCTATATAACAAATTAAAGTTTTATTAGATTAAGTTTAATTCCATGAAGAACAGACTAATACTTTCAAATTTACTTATTGATTGAAATGAAATGTTTCTTGGGAAATTTGGAGAATGAGAACAAATGTTAAAATCCTACTGTCACAGGTGGGCACAGGTAACCAGGTTCTTAGTGATCGGGACAAAGAATTGAACCAAACACCCAGAGTTCATAGAAGAAAACATGGGAGCAGGCCAACTCCAAGCAGAGATTGACCTCATGGGCTGGAGGGACTCTATACTTATAAGGAAAATCCTTCCTGGCTAGTTTTGATGGGCATTTACTGCGCATGTACTAGTTGTATTACTTTAAAGCTACTGCACATGTGGTCTCCCATGATTTTCCCTGATTGGCCACCAGGGAAGAGGGTCCCACAATGCTACCAGATTGATCCCCGTTTCTCCCGGGGTCCCCCTGTACTAGGTTCACCTTTCCCTTCACCAGAGAATTATAGCTTTCCATGTTAGAGAGGAGTTATTTATTCAAGTTATACGGACTTAAGAGTAATGACTTAATGTCTTCATTAGAGTCCCAAAGTCCCTTAAAACACCCACGAACATACACAGTACTTCCTTCCCCCCTTTGCCCAGTCTGGGGTACCGTATCTCAGGGAAAGAAATGGAAGTCCGTGGCTCAGGCAGCTCCCGGTTCTTCCCAGTAATCCGTGCTCGGCTGGTAGGCCTTCCTCATTCCCAGCACCATCAGCTGTGTTGCCTGGATCTCCAGCTAAAGCGCGTGGTGGTTCTCTGCTAAAGCTGCATGGTGATTCTTCTCATGGCTGCTGGGAGGGGGTCCCCCCCACTCTGCCAGAGCACGTGGTTCTCCTTACTGACACAGCCGCATGGTCCTCCCTACATGGCTGCAGCTGCGTGGTTCTCTGCACAATGGCTGCAGGAGTCTCCACTCTGCCAAAGCCACATGGTTCTGTCTCCCAGGTCCGAGGGAGTCCCCACTCTGTCAGAAACACATGACTCTCTCTCCAATGGCTGCCGTGTCTGGGTTTAAATCCCCACACCAATCTTCCTCTGCAGCCCCATTGCTGACTCCTCCCACACCCGGCCACACTTGCCCTTAATCTGCTGTCTTTTTCAGCTTTTCTGGTTGCCATCCTGGGTCTGGCAGGTGTGGCCCCAAGTCGTGGAGCCAATCATCTCCAAGCTCCCATGCAGATGCTGTAACTCCAGGGACCTGCCCCCCCAGTTACTTATTGGTGGGGAAGTTATTTCCATTCCCTGGCTCAAAAGTATGGCCACAGCTATTTAACATATCTATGTAACCAGTTAAAGGTTATAGATATGTTAAATGACTACTCCAGAGGTTAGCTGCAAGGCTGTTGCTATGGGAAACAGCTCTTAATGGGCCTGCTCCATTCGTCCCTTCCCCCAACCCACACCTGGGGCAGGGGCTTTGAGGACATCCTAATATTTTCTGAACACCTTGAGTTCTGGACCCCATTACAAATCCTTCTTTGGGGCGGGGGCGGGGGGGCCCTGGCTGCACCCTCCTACACTACCATTGCCAAAAAAAGAAAAGAAAATCCCACCATTGCCACATCAAGAACTCAAGAAGCAAAATAATCTTTTTGAGAAGGTGATTCAAACTGTAATGAGTAAGCACTTTGGATTTTTATTGTAGGGCATTTTGCAATCACTTATTTAAAGAAGAATATCACAGGACTATTAATTGGCTGTGACATGTGCCTGCTTCAGAGGGTTAGGACTGAAAGAGCAGAGATGGAAGGAGTTGCTGACTCAGAGGACTGTTTCTCCTGGGACATTGGCATGGCAACTGGGTGGACAGAGCCAGTGTGACAGGTGAAGGGTTGACTTTGCAGGTGAGCAGGAGGGTAAGTTAAGAGAGAAAAAGCAATCCAGAAAAAAAGGCAGTGCAGAAGGGTGCGGTTTTTGTGGAAACCCACATTCAATCCTAGGTAGCTGTGGGTGTCCAAGCCCAGGATTCCAAGCTGCAGGTGGAATTGAGGACTCAGAGGCGTGGGAGCCCTCTGAGCTCTCATGATGGCTAAAGAATTTCAGTTCAGTCAAACTAACTTACTGGAATGAATGCCTAGTCAATTTAAATCTCACTGAGTGTCTCAAAGTGAAGGTATCAGAAGTAGCAAGGGCTGGGTTTCAGGACTGTTTCTCTGATGCCTCACCCCCTGGTCTGTTTTGTTTAACAAGGAATGTGGGGCTCGGCTCTGTGTTTTAGGAGCACTTGGTTTGTTTACTTTCTTTGAAGGCCTGTAGTTGCTTTCTCTCTCTCTCTCTCTCTCTCTCTCTCTCTCATATTCACCTCCCTTCCCTACTCCACTCCCCCCTTCCCCTTATTTCCCTTTTCCCCTTACTTCCCCCTCCCCCTCTCTCTAACAACCATTTGCTTTCTGGTGCCCTGGTTTCTTAAAGGTGTGACCAGCCCTCTAGGGGATCTAGCTGTATGTGAATGTTTCGGTTCCATACCTTGTATGTGTCCAAGGCTTTATCTCCTTCCCTGAGAGAACTATTAGAACCCTGGGTTGGACAGACAGGCCTGTGGCCCCAGGCACCTGTGAGTTCTGCACCAGCCCAGTGCCCAGCTGCCATCTTCCCTTCCCTCTGCCTCAGTGACCTCTCTCACTGCTGTGAGGTAAGCCGTGCTTTTGAGGGATGCTCCCACGTCTAGCAGTGATGGGTGTTTTTTACTGAAAGAGGTTTTGCATTTTTAGTCATATATCTGTTATCAAATGTCTAGATTTTGGAAAGAAAGACCAACTGATTTTCCAATGAGATTGTGTGTGTGTGTGTGTGTGTGTATTTTACATTTTAGACTTTTATCCATCTTGATTTTATTTTGCTGTGTGTTGTAATTTGGTGGTCTAATTTCTTTTTTTTTTATTTTATTTTAATTATTGTTCAAATGTAATTTTTTTACTTCCATCCCAGCCCACCCAAGCAGCCCTCCCCACCTTCCTCCCATTTCCACCCACCCCTAGTTTTTGTCCATGTGTCATTATTTGTGTCAAAAACCCCTTTTCCCCTGAAATTCCTTCCCCTCTCCCCTCTGAACACTGTCAGCCTGTCCTCTGTTTCAATGTCTTTGGTTATATTTTGCTTGTTTCTTTGTTTTGTTGTTTAGGTTCCTGTTAAAGGTGAGATCATATGGTATTTGTCTTTTACCTCTTGGCTTATTTCACTTAGCATAATGCTTTCCAGTTGCATCCATGCTGTCGCAAAGGGTAGGAGCTCCTTTCTTTCTGCTGCATAGAATTCCATTGTGTAAATGTACCATAGTTTTTTGATCCATTCATTTACTGATGGGCACCTAGGTTGCTTCCAACACTTGGCTATTGTAAATTGTGCTGCTATAAACATTGGGGTGCATAGGTTCTTTTGGATTGGTGTTTCAGGGTTTTCAGGATATATTCCTAGCAGTGGAATTACTGGGTCAAAAGGCAGATCCATTTTTAGTTTTCTGAGGAAATTCCAATGATATATTTTAAATGTTGTAAAAACACAAGAGAAGATAGCACAGAGGGCATGCCACTGGTTTTAAGCTGACTTTTTTTTGGGGGGGGGATCTTGATAAAATCACCTTAAATCTATTTTAAATTTATTTTTGCTTTTAAAAATAATTGATTTAGTTATATAGCCATTGATTCTGTGTTTTTTTGGTACTTTGTACAAACTTATAAATAGTTGGAAAAAAGAATCTTTTATGTAAATTAAATATATAAAATTCCAAAGTATTCAATTATTGTTTTATAAGTCATTCTTCTATTACTTAAGATACTAATTAACACATCCAGTCAGACAATTTGTCATTTAACAAATATTTTTAGCAGTGGGCAGACTCCGTTCCAGGCCCTGACGACCCAGTTGACAAAGCCCCTATTAATACTGCACTTACATTCCTCTGGAGCAAACACCTTGTACACGTTTCATCTAGAGTTTGTTTTATGAATGAAAGTAAGGATACTATTGGAAATTGTGCTTGAAAGTACAGTGTGCTTATAAGGATCCTATTTTTTAAAGTGGAATTTATTTTTTAGGAAAGTTTTAGGTCCATGGCAAAATTGAGGGTACCGTACCGAGAGACCCCATATGTTTCACTCCCCACACACACTCTTCCCCCACCCCGACTGATCTGGTTGTTACGATTCATGAACCTACACTGACACATTTTTATCACCCAAAGCCCTTAGGTTACATTAGGGTTTACTCTTGGGGCTGTACTGTCTACAGATTTTGGTAAATGTAAATGTATCCACCATCAGAGTGTCACAGAGAGCAGTTTCACTGTCCCAAGCCCCTGACAGCAACTGTCCCCATAATTCTACTGTTTCAAGAATGTCACTTAGTAGAAATTATGATATGGAGACTTTTTGGATTGCATCCTTCACTTAAAATTTATATTTTAGGTTCCTCTGTGCATTTTCATAACTTACTAGTTCATTTCTTTTTAGTACTGAATAATATCCCATTGTCTGAATGGACCACAGTTCATTTATACATTCAAGGACATCTTGGTTGCTTCCAACTTTTGGCAATTATGAATAAAGTTGATATGCACACCTGTGTGTGAATTTGTTTTGTGTGGATGTAGTTTTCAACTGATTTGAATAAATACTAAGGAGCTTTATTGCTGGATCACAAGAGTATGTTAGTTTTGTAAGAAACCACCAAACTGTCTTCTACAGTGGCTGTAATATTTGCATTCTCACAAATAATGAATGAGAGTTCCCATTGCTCCATATCCTCACCAGCATTTGGTGTTGTCAACATTTTTAGATTTTTGATATTTTAATAGATGTGTATTTTCTTTCAACTCCCTAATCACATAGGATGCCAAACATCTTTCCAAATTCCTGTTTGCCATCTGTATATCTTCTTTTGTGAGGAGAGGTTTAGGTCTTTTGCCCATTTGTATATTGTGTTGTTCATTTTTTATTGTTGATTTTTAAGAGTTCTTTGTAGATTTTGGATAGCAATCCTTTATCAGATGTGTCTTATGCAAATATTTTCTCCCAGTCTATAAATGTCTTCTCATTCTCTTTACAGCCTTCCACAGAACAGAACTTTTTAGTTTAATTAAGTTCAACTCATCAAATCTATCTTTCATGGATCATATCTTTGGTGTTGTGTCTAAAAAGTCATCTAGGTTTTCTGTTATGTTACCTTCTAGGGCTTGTACAGTTCTGAATATTACATTTAAGTCTCTGATCCATTTTGAGTTTATGAAGGATGTGAAGCCTGTGTCTAGATTTTTTTTTTCTTGGCATGTGGACACCCAGTTGTTCCAGAACTATTTGTTGAGAAGAATGTCATTGCTGTACCGTATCGCTTTTGCACTTTGTCAAAGTCAGCTGAATATATGCTGGTCTATTTCTTGGCTCCTTGATTGGTTCCACGGATGTCTCTGTCCTTTCATTTGTCCTCTCCAGTTCCACACAGTCGTGGTTAGTTTGGCTTTAGAGTTAGTCTTATAGTCAGGTATTGTCGGTTCTCCAGCTTTGTTCTTCTCCTTCAATACTAATAGGCTATTCTGTTTTTTGCCTCTCCATGTATGAACTTTAGAACCAGTGTGTTAGTATCTATAACTTTCTGTGACTTCGACTGCGATTGCGTTGAATCTGCGGATCAACTTGGGGAGAACTGACTTCATAACAACATTTGTTCTTCCTGTCTGTGAACTTGGACCATCTCTCAATTTAGTCCTTCTTGATTTCCTTTACTCACAGTTTTGTAGTATTCCTCATGTAGGTCTTGTACTTTTCGCATAAATGTATACCTAAATATTTCATTTTGGGGTGCTATTATTTAGGATACAGTGTTTTCACATTCACATTTCACTTGTTCACTGATGGCATGTAGGTAGTCATTGACTTTTATACGTGAGCCCTGAATTCTGCAACTTTGCCATGGTCCCTTATTCATGCAGGAGTTCATTTATGCTTTCAGGCTTTCTACATAGATGACCGTGTCATCTGCAAACAAAGACAGTCTCATTCTTCGTTCCCAATCTGAATGCTTTTTATTTCCTTTTAATTTCTTATTGAATTATCTAAGCTTTCCTGTGGAATGTTGAAAAGGAATGGTCAGAGGGGACATTTTTGAACTGTGCCTGATCTTACCGGAAAAGCTTCTAGTTTCTCATGAGGTGTCTGTTTTAAGCTAACCAGTTTTGAGCATTTTCTATGTGCAGATTTTAAATGCTTTATGTGCATCACTTAATTCACTCTTCCCATTCCGACTGCTGTCTGCTGAACTTGATCATGAAGAAAATTGCAGGTGGAAGTATTTCATTATTTGGTGGTGGACCATGGCAGAAATACATTTTTCAAATTTGCAGTACTCAATTCATCATAAAATCCTCTCCTAACCCCCCAGAACACCAAAAAATTATAATCAAAATTATCTCATCAAACGTTGAGAACTTACAAATATTTCCCTATGTCAATATCATCTGTGTCTGCTGAAATAACAGAAATGTGAACTGATCTGTACAGGGAAATATAATGAGTTATCTCTAATAATATGTGTGTTCACCAACATGTCTTTAATGCTTAGAATGTTCCCAGTGTTCAATTATTTATTTATATATGTACACACACACACACACAGACACACACACACACACACACATATATATGGAAATAAACTCCAATCCAAAGTTCTTTAAAGTGCTTATTAAAATAATAAGTAAAATCTTGTCCAAAAATCCAGGGAGACTCCATGAAGCTTTTCAGTTGTATATTGACTTTACAAATAAGCATTTAGTAAAAATATATCTGTGTGTCTGTCCAGAAAACATCCAGCCATTGTTAATATAGTGAGAACAATTTGTGTGACATGGATGCAACCTGGCAGCCAAGGAGAATGAACTGGAACGCTCATGTTTGAACAATGATGCCTTCACTGTACTAGTCAGTAGGGATGGTAGATGCCACTGAGTGAGCATGGGTACTGTGTGGCCATCACATTCAAAATGACTGCGTGAGTAGAGCAACAAATCTGCATCAAATTTTGCATTAGACTGGAACATTCCTCCACAGAAACTATTTGGATGATTTATGAGGCTTTCAAGGATGATGCAATGAGTGCAGCATAAATAAAAGTGTGGCACAAATGCTTCAAAGATGGTCGAGAATCTGTTGGAAGTGATCCACGTTCTGGAAGGCCTGCAACAAGCAGAACACCTGAGAATGTTGAACATATATGGGCTGCAATCAACAATGATTAGAGACTGACAGTGCGAAAAGTAGAATCTGATCTGGGGATTCCAAAAACTACTAGGTCTGAGAGTTTAATGCAGGATCGTGGCAGGAAACATGTTGTGGCAAAATTCATTCCATGGATTCTGCTACCAGAGCAGAAAGAACATGGTGCTGCAGTTGCTAATGACTTGATTCAAACCACTACCAATGAACCAGATTTACTGAAGATGGTCATAACTGGAGATGAATGGAGATGAATGGTGGCTCTACAGCTATGATCCAGAAAAAAAAGGCCCAGTTGTCCAAGTTGAAGTCACCTGGTTTTCCACACCTGAAAAAGGCACAGTAAAGCCACAGCAAGACCAAGAACATGTTAACTTTGTTCTTTGGTTGGGAAGGTGTTGTCCATCACGAGTACACCCCTCCAGGACAAACAGTTCATAAGGAGTACTGCCTCAGTGTTCCTTGTTGGCTGAGAGATGCAACATGACGAAAACGGCTGCAGCTGTGGGCAACTGGTGATTGGCAGCTTCATCACCACAGTGTACCCACTCATGCATCACGTGTTGTGCAGAGGGTTTTGGAGAAACATCAAATCCCCCAGGTGACTCAGCCCTACTACAGCCTAGATGTAGTGCCCTACAATTTCTGGCTTTTGCTAAAACTAAAATTACCTTTGAGAAGGAAGGGATTTCAGAGCATTGATGAGATTCACAAAAATATGATGAGGTAGCTGATGATATTTGGGAGAATTGTGTGAGGTACCAAGGTGCCTCCTTTGAAGGGAACTGAGGTATCATTGTGCTATGTACAATGTTTCTTGTATCTTGTATCTTCTTCAATAAATATCTCTATTTTTCATAGTGCGTGGTTGTATACTTTCTGGACAGACAGAATCAAGCTAAAATATGTCATATCTTTGTAAATTTTTTAAAGATTTATTTATTTTTAGAGAAAGGGGAGGAGAGGGAAAAAGAGAGGGAGAGAAACATCAATGTGTGGTTGCCTCTCATGTGCCCCTTAATGGGGACTGGGCCCACAACCCAGGCATGTGCCCTGACTAGGAATCAAACTGGGGACCCTTTGGGTCACAGGCTGGAATTCTGAGCCACACCAGCCAAGGCACCTTTGTAACTTTTAATGGGACATCTAGAATAATTTATAATTGTTGAAATGTTTTTTTAAGATTTTATTTATTTATTTTTAGAGAGGGAAGGGAGGGAGAAAGAGAAAGAGAAACATCAATGTGCAGTTGCTGGGGGCCATGGCCTGCAACCCAGGCATGTGCCCTGACTGGGAATCGAACCTGCAATGCTTTGGTTCGCAGCCCGCGCTCAATCCACTGAGCTATGCCAGTATGCCAGCCAGGGCTGAAATGTTTTTTTTTTTTTTTTTAATTCTGTGATTAAGGATAGCTGGAGGAAGGCTATCTTTGCTTAAAGAATTTCACAATATTTATACTTCAAGAAGAGCTGTGTCTGTTGCAAACCCGTTTTTCTGCTACAAACAAAGGGAGAATTATTTTTCTGGACTTTATTTTTCTAAAGGCATGCTGCATGGCTTCAGAAGCACTGCAGACAAACAGCTATTGTGAGAAATGAGGAGTGATGATGCATTTAACTCCTTGTCTCATACTTTTGGGCAGGCAGAAATCTGCATGTCGAATGAATAAAACCCAGTGGAGTAGGCTGCATTCTGTCATCATTTCACCAAGAGAATGCAAAATGACTGTGGCTTACTGACTTCACAATAAATAAAAGTATAATTCCCTTAAAAACCAGTCAGATATTTAAAATACATTTATTCTATAGTTTACAAGTTGTATGTTTATTAAGATAATCACTCATTAAAAGCCCATGAAAATTTTTTGGACCATGAACTGTGATAAATGCCTGTGCCCTTTGGCCTGGTTGTTCAATGGGGCAAGGACATCTCTTTCCTGGTTTTCACTTTTAATATTAATATTCTTTTACATAGCTATTAGTCACCCCTCTTTTTTTGTCTAGATTTCCAGAAAGCTCAGAATTTTGTTTCATTTGTTTTTCTTTTTTCTAATTTCTTGCTTATTTGCAACAACCTCTTACAGGCCAGTTCTTCTCGTGTGATGCTACCCTGCCTTTTGTGAGGGGATTCACCATGTGAAAGAAGGATGTTCCTAGCGAGGGGAGGATGGAAGCAATTATGCAAACAAACTAAATAAAGGGAAACAGCTCAGAGAAACATAAGAGATTTATTTGCTAGTAGTTTTTGAAACTGCAAATGCTGCTTAAAAGCTCTGATCTTCAACTTCCCTGTCTGTAAAGTGGGCATCGTGATATTTATCTTGCGAGTCTCTGCGAGAACCAGGGTCAACGCTGCCTGAGAAGGTGCCTTGCGCACACTAGAGCCTTGTAAACCTTATTGCTACCTACCTGTGTTTTTGTATCTTTATTCTCGTATCAAATACTCTGATATTCCCATAGCAAAGGGGATCGTTAAACCCAGACTGTTTTCCACTCCTGTGAGATAATAGAAATCTCCGCACCTCTGATGCTTCAGCTCTTCCTTCTGAAATGGAGAAAACCAGCACACAGACCTCCCAGGACCTCTCAGAGCACGGGTGGAGAAATACACGTGACTCTTGGCACATAAGAGGTGCTTGAGAAACACCAGCTGCTGTTAACACTGCCCGCATTATCTCAGTAAAACCTCGGTCCTTTTATTATGATTATCTCTCTCAAGTCATTGATGTGAGAGCTGAGATAAAAAGAAGCAAAATACAGAGGTGGGCAAAAGAAGTTTTACAGTTGTTGACATGGAAAACAATACAATTAATAAATAATAAGACAAGAGTAAACTATGTTTCATGTACTCACAACTGTAAACCTACTTTAGCTTTATCCTGGTTTTGCCCGGGTTCACTCAGCTGGTAAGTGGCCGAGCAAGAAGTTAACATTTTCCTAGTCCCCAAATCTCCATGTTTCCATTTGTTTTACATCTGCTGCCACTTCATTGAGACCATGAATGGATGAACAACATGAATTTGTCATCAGCATGATGTCCCGTGTGGAGTTATTTGCTCCAGAACGTAGGGGAC
The DNA here is from genome assembly GCA_004024845.1 of Tonatia bakeri. Taxonomy (NCBI): domain Eukaryota; kingdom Metazoa; phylum Chordata; class Mammalia; order Chiroptera; family Phyllostomidae; genus Tonatia; species Tonatia bakeri. The sequence continues at coordinate 30,031 of PVIA01001329.1, read as the reverse complement.
TGTAATAGATGAGGTTCCGTTAGCAGCTGCTGTAATAAATACCCAGCAGAATGTCTCTCAGACCTTCTAGGAGAGTCATGGAGATAAGACAGTGTTACCATCCTCATATTTTACTTTTCTCCAAGGACTACTTTTATCTTTAGGAATAAGCCTTTTTTTTAATTGCTTATTTTCTGTTACCATTTATCCCCCTTATACCCTCTTCTACCCTCCCCACTTCCCTCCCCCAACAATCACCACACTGTTGTCCATGTGCATGAGTCCTTTTCCTTTTTTTGCCAGATCCTCCCACCCCCTACCCACTCCCCACCCCGAGCTGTCATCCTGCTCTCTGTCTGTGAGTTTGTCTCTATTCTGCTTGTTAATTCAGATGAGGCTTTTTGAAGGGCACATGTTAGGAAGCACTATTTTGACAGTTTTTGTCTTGAATAGTCTGCTTTACAATTCATTGTGGTGAACTGGGGATACCCAATCAGTGCACACAAAGTGAGATAAAGACAATCTCCACACGTTTTAATTTAATTGCTTTTTAAAGAGCACAAGGGAAAACTGAATAGTCAGATAAATTTTGTAGGCTATCTGTGATAAGCAGAAGTTATCAGCTCATTGAATATATACTGGAAAATAGTAATTAGAAATGAAGCCTTTCACCCACTTATAAAGAGAATCAAATAGATGTGGGGTTGAATCCGAGTTCAATCCTCATCACTTAACCCCACTACCCGCTCCGTCACCCAGATCTTCTTGACTTTACAGTTTGACTGGACACATAATATGCTGTAAAATCTTTAAATATGAGGTCCACAACAGACACTTTGGTACTAAACCAAAGGGTTTGTTTAGCCCAATGAAATGCAAACAGGAGTTTGCAGCAAATTGAGTGAAAAGTTTCTTAGTTAAGGCAATGGCACTAAACCCAGAGTCACAGGTGAGCCATTACTCCAAGATCTGGTTCTCCTTGGCTACTATGGGATGGGTTATGTAGGCCACTAATGGTCAGGGCTGTGGTCTCTATTGATGGGTTGGTGCCAGGGGAGGGGTAGTGGACCACTGCCCCTGGTCCTGAGGTCTCAGCCATGGTGGTCCACTACCTGGTTCCCCAAGGGTGTGGTCCGTGGGGTCCTTCTGCTTTTCTGGGTCTGGAGCTGAAATGACTGAGACCTAGATGTCATCCCTAGTTTGCCCAAAACTCTGTCTTTGTGGTCAGTGGACCCAAGGCTTTGTTTCTAAGGTTATTTCATGCTGATCAGAACCTCATTGTCCTGAGGGCTTAATAATTAAGGGAGTGAACCGGCAAGGCAAAGGGAGTTTGGGGAGTTAGGCTGCTGGATGAAGCCAACTGGAATCAAAAGGACGGGGAGGAGAGAAGGTCACGCCACAGAAATAGCTTCTGCACAGGCACAGCATCCCATGTGGTGCTCTTGGTGGGAGATGGAGGAGGCAACTATGGCCAAATGTGGGCAACTGTTAACTTGGGTGGAGTCCCTTCCACATTTCTGTGTGCTCGAGGGTTTCCCAAATCAGAAGTTACAGAGGGGAGAAGTCAGACACTATTTCCAGAAAGTTAACTACGTGAGAAATTAACTTTTAAAGAAAAATTTGTTAAGATTTCATTTACTTATTTTTTAGAGAGAAGGGAAGGGAGGGAGAAAGAGGGGAAGAGAAACATGAATGTGTGGTTGCCTCTAATGAACCTGACCCACAACTCAGACATGTGCCCCAGCTGGGAATCAAATGGGCAGCCCTTTGGTTCACAGGCCCACACTCAATCCACCGAGCCATACCAGCTGGGGCAGAAATTAACTTTTCGATGCATTGACGATAGTGGCACCTTTCCTTAGGGAAAGGTGCACAAGGGGACTTCTGAGGAGAAAGTTTACACTGAGTTGCTCCAGGTGCATCTCCATGTCTGGAAGACAACGGCAGTGGCTGGTTGCAGGCACAGTGCATCTTCCTGACTAGAGCCACTGGCTCCTCCACTCCGCCTCCTGAAATTAGCCCAGTCTGTATTTGATTTGAGGCTTCTGACCACAAAATAGTGAACAAACAACATTTGTTTATTGATCTTAGAGAGAGAAAAAATGGGGCGGGGGCGGGGGGAGAGAGAGGTGTGGGAAACAAATATCCATCAGTTCCAGACCTGGGATTGAACCCACACCCAGGTATGCACCCTGACCAGGAATCGAACCTACAGCCTTTTGATGCATGGGATGACATTCCAACCAACTGAGCCACCCTGCCAGGGCATGAACATATACTTTTATGTGAGTTTAATTTAGGCCCAAAGTGAACATAGTTCCTTCAATGTAAATATAGCATTTTAGATGTGGTACACACTTATCCAGGTAAATATAATTTATAAATAAACACTATAAAATTATACATTTTATTAGTAGTAATTTAAACTCAAATTCCAGCATTACATATTGTAGTTCACATCCATTAGGAGGAAGATTTATAAGACATCTTCTCTATGTTTTAAGTCATACCAAAATTAACTAGCAAAGTTTTTGCAATCCACTAATATTAGAAATATGGCTTTCTGTGTTTGACACTTGAAATGTTAGTGATTCATACATTAAACAATTCATTAGTTGGTTTAAAGCAGGCAGAAATATCCTTATCATCGAAACAAGACCTGCTCTGAAATAAGATTGAACAGGTGCTGGCAAAGAGAATTTAGAAAGGAGAATATTCAGGGTCTGTCAAGTTTATTTTGACTTCTTAAATATTTCCCTGTAACAGGATCATCATGCTAAGTATTTCTGCCACATGAACTTCCTTTGTCTCTTTCAAGTGGTTACAAATGAGCTCCTTGGTTCTTATTTTGTCACTTTCTCTAAGGTTCAGAATTCAGAATGTATTGTCTCTTATGTCAAGTACTAGATGCTGAACTCTGTGCTCAGTTGTTGCTGAGAAAAATATTTTATTTAATTTCCATATGTATCAATATTCTTGTATCCAAGAAGTGCATATCAAATTTTAAGTTGAAATCAGGAATACTGGGAGCTTGAAATGATTTGTGGTGATCAAATTCTCCAGTTCTTACCAGTAAGGCAGGTGTGTCATAATTTTAGTCGCATCAGTAACTAAAATAACATCCTCGCCGTGTTCTCCTGGGCCTGGCAGCAGGGAGCGGCCCCGAGCAGATCTGACACTGACCTTGCTGTTAGGGACCTTTGACATGTTCGCCAAGGCATCTGTTGATTTTCAACAGGCAACTTCAACACAAAGCATTTTGTACGTCCATGGCAACTGTTAGTAAAAGCTTATGAAGGGTTTCAAAGAATTCTGGTAAAAATACTGTCTCTTTGGAGTTACATAATTGCAAAGCACAGAAAAGACAGAGATTTGATCCTAAGTGAACCCAAAGGAATCAGGGTTGGCAGGAAGGGTACAAAAACAGACATAAGCAGGAAATCCTTTAACATGCATGTTATCATTCGTATTTGTATTAAACCAGTTGAGTCAAGTGGACCCACATCACTGCAGCAGCCTTCAGAGCCCATCCCCTTTCCCTGAATCACAGATGCAATCCCAGTCCATCTGTCAGCCGGAGGCCAAGCCCCTCCTCCGTAGCTGTCAGTGCACAGACTGGTCTGAAGCTCCCCAGTGGCCAACAGCTGGCCATTGCTAAGCTCAGTGTTTCCCTGTTCCCACTGCCCAGATGACATACAGACAAGAAATTTTCCTGGCCTTTGGGCCTTCAGAGTTTTAGATCCAGGGAAGCCAGGGGTCACAGGAGGTTTGTGAAGGTAGTGGTTTGTATCTCAGAGATACAAGCAGATAGCGGGCCTTCCTCATCCTCCTGGAAGGCAGCTTCCTTCTGGAATTATTCACTAAAATTTTGTGCTCCACATAATTCTGTGAAATTCTTCAGTGCTGACATAGTCATAATGGTTTCCCATAAATAGAATGGGTATAGACTATGAACTTTTTGTTATTCACTAAATGTTTGATGTAATTTCCTATATTGAAATAATAGACCATATGAATTCTGCTAAGTTGTCAAAGGATTTCTTCACTGCATTAACTTTATAGAAAGATAGTGAGATTTAATTGCACAGCCAGACATATATGTTTACTGTATGTTTTATGGCCAGGATATATATTGTTTGGGGCATAATGTTACCAGCACTGGGGCTTTTGGGTTCCCCAAGACAGAAAGAGAGAGGAAACTCCAGAGACATTTCCAGACAGTCTTTATGAAGCTTGTGCTTGAGCATGAGGGAGGCAGCACAGAGGAAAAAAGGGTCTCTTGTACTGGCCCCCCGAAGTCTGGTCTGGTTGGGTGCTCATAAGAGCTGGGGACAGAGTGGGCTTTTTGAAAAGGCAGGCTTGTGGGGAGATCCAGGAGTGGAACTTTCCACAGTAGGGCGGGTCAGTTCCTCACTCTTCATGCTGGGGGCATCGGTCTGGGGCCCGCGCAGTGGGGGCAGGGGGACAGACCGCTCCTCACAGCCACCTTAGAGAAGCTGTACAGCGCTCAGGCCTTGACCCTGAAAAACCTCTCTCTGAAGGTAGAACACTCTCTCTTTCCTTGAACCTGGGTAGACTGTTGGTGTAGCCTCGCCCCTAAAATGCGAGGTGCCGACTTCCAGATGCGTCAGTGGAGGCTTTTCAGCGCTCACCTTCACTCGAATTGGGGCGATGGTGCAGGTAGCGCCGGGCCACGGGGATCCTGAGGAACCCCGTGAGCTAGGGCCACGTGGGGCGGGTCCTTCGGCCTCCGTGGGCCAGCAGCACCCACAGCCATGCAGGTCTGACCCACGACAATTGCAGAGCTCTGATAGGAAACGAGCCTGAGTTTTAAATCTTCCTACTGCACCTCAGGATTGTATCCTACAGCATCAAGACATAATTGTATTTGTTGCCTTGTCTCATAAATTAAGGAACTCTGGCTTTATGTTTGTGCCTTGCACACAACAGGTATCCAAGGATGCCTGCGCAGGGCTTGGCTGGCCTCTGAGCGTGCTCCCTCATTCCCTTGGTGGTGGGGTCGCGGTCTGGGCCTCCCGCACACTGGAAGGTAACATTGAGCCCAGCGCTGGTGACCCCGGAGACTCTCTTTTGGAATGTCTCACTGTCTCTGGAAGCTCAGCATCTCTGGGCGAGATCGGCTGACTCCACCCAGAAACTGTGTGCCATTCCTGTGACCCAGTTCATTTTCGTGCCGCGTACATTATGAGGCCTTGCGTGGGATCTGGCGGGTAAATGAGAGTGGATGCAGAGCCTAGAAGACACACACAGGCTTGTCTATTTGTCCCGGAACGCGTCGCCTCGGCCCCTGCACATTCCCCATGGACTGCCACCCTTCCTGCTGCTCCTCTGTCATCCCCTTGGAAAGGCCTTTCCTGCCGTCCCCCTGGGGTCACCTCATCCCCATGGCTCTCGAGCGTGACCCTGTTTGTTTCACCCTAGCCGTGTCTCCGAGTAGTTGCTGTTGACGAATTTGTTTATTGGGTATTGTCTGTCTTTCCCACCAGCTCCATACCGCTGGACCCTGCGCATTTTGTTCAGATCCCAAGCTCCTAGCAGAGGGCTGGAGACACAGCGGATAATCATGAAGTATTCGGTAGACTAATGAAATGAGAGTCTGCCTCTAATTTCAGCTGATTGCTTCATCGATTGGTCATCTCACAACATTCTGCAGTCAACCCAGCATGCTCACTGTGCCCCTGCCTTCCTTCTCCGGAAGGAAGGTGCAGTGTGGTAAGAGTCCTTGAGCCTCAGACTCTTGGAGCTGGAAGCAGGCTTAGGAGCTCTTCAGCCCTGTGCTGCCATTTCATGGTCGAAGAGGGAGGCCTTGAAGACCAGGGACATGCGCAGGATGCCACAGCATCCGGGACGCGTGTTCACACGCCCACTGCTCCTGAGGCTGACGCTGCAACAGCTGGGGGCTTCTCAGCAGTGAGTTTAGTTTCGCAAATTAAAATATCACTTAAAAGTTGCAGATAAGCTGATGAATGCAAATAATCAGAGTAACAGATGTGGTTTAAGATAAAAATAAAATCTGAATTCACTGTCCCTTGAATGTGACAATGTTATTCTTTTTATAATTTCACATTTGATGGCTTTCTGTTATTATCATATTGTAATTCTGAACTGCTGATTCCAGTCTATCGTCTTGATTAAAATGTAACCAGGGCCGTAAAAGGCACCCCGGAGGCATCCAGCCACAGTCAGCAGGAGCTGTGTGTCTGTGCAGCAGTGTTTGGGGTGGGCCGAACATAAGGTGGAGTGACAGGGATAAAGTGAAATTAATGGGAAAAAAGAATGTGATGGTGTCAAAGAAAACATCTTCATTCGGTTCTGTGACTTAGTGCAGAGGTTCCAATCAGAAAAGGAGTGGTCAGATCCGGAAAATAAATACATACAAGAATAAATTAATAAATAAAATATTCATGATGTGAATTGTTACTGAACTCAGGGGTTCTGTCACTTGGCATGTTTTATTCAAGAATGAGACATGGCTGTCACAAGGAAGTTTTATTTACTCGTAGCAGGTACGGAGGCAGGATTAGCACCCAAAGCTCTGTCTCCCTGAAGGGAAGCTTAGCCATGGCTTATTTACAGGGATGGGCAAAAGTTAGGTTTATAGTTGTGAGTATGCAAACCCAGGGTCTATTCTTGCATTGTAACTTATTTATTTATTTATTGCATTATTTATTATGATTAACCTACTTTTTCCCACCCCATACACTGTTTGGTCAATTACATGATGAATATTCTTTGCAGTTGGCCTTACTTCTCCCCTTTGGGTTCCTGTAAAGCTAGGTTTACAAAACACTGTGCTGCATTTGAAATGTAGCGAGAATAGCATTTAGTAAGAATGGCCCAGACCTTAGACCCTTGTGCTGGCTAACAGCTCCCCCCTGAGATTTTTCACTCTTTATTCTTGAGAGAATGGGGACAAGGGTCATACTTCTGGGACTGCCTCCTGTTGACTGTGGATGGAGTGCACCTATGAGGGACAGGAGTGAAGCCCTCTGGCTGCCTGACTTGTGAAGGCCTTGGGGTGCCTTAGGTCCTGGGGTTTTGGGGAACAGCAGCTTGAGGTCAGACAGGGGCCTGCAGGAGAACTGTGGATCTCACTCCTTGTTCCCACTGGGCAGTAGAGCTGGCTTCACACGGAGTGATGTGCCCAGGAAGCTTCATCTCATAATCTGAGAGAAGAAGATGTTAATGACACCAGATGAGTACCTGTCAGGACTGGGGTCCTGATTTCCAGGTCTTGAAATATACTGAGTTCCCTGGGTCATATGGTCATAACTCAGTATCTGTTGGTGTGGGTAAAATCAGGTTAGCATCTTTATTTACGTTGTTAGTTACCTTTTCTAATGGGATAATGTATTTAACACCTGTTTTATAAATAGGTCTAGGCATCCTAAAATTGAAGAGGAGCCAAAAAAGGACCTACCGCACATTGGTTCAGAAAGACTTAGTTAAGCTTCCTTAGGCACTGCCCCGATCCTTGTCAGTGTGATTGGCAGCACTGTGGCGTGCTGCAGGGGTTTGCTGGCAGTCTGGCCAGGGTGTTTTCCAGCATTTGATTACATCACTGTGTTTTTCCTGAGAACTGGGGTCTCCACGAAGAAAGGGAGACCCATGTGATTTGACAGCCTGTGATCCTCCCTGCATTATAGTTGTTATGAAAGCTGGCTTATTGTCACTTTGAAATGCCCTGGGGAGCCCTTAAGCAGGGCCTTTACAAATTCATTGATCCTTTCAGTTTGGTATGGGAATGCTTCAACCCATGCGGTAGAAGTATCTGCTAACACTGGTGACTGTTGGAATCTTCCATGAGTGGGGGGTGGGTGGTATGGGGTGGGGGCTGCTGTCAAGTCCACCAGCTCATTCCCTGGATTGATGTGAACATTCCCTGGGCTGGACTGAGGCCTAGTGTGAGCTCTGTGCTCTGTGCAATGCATGAGCTCCCAGGACACTGTGAAGGACTCTTCTCACACCCGGCACCACTGTTACCAAGCTCCCCGTGCATACAGCACTTCCTTCCTGAGTTTGGGACCCTGGGCTCCTTCACCATGCCCGCAGGAGCCCTTGGGGAACCAAGATCTTTTTATGTTCATTTCTCAAGCACCCATAAGGCCCCCTCCTGGCCAAGTTTTAGAAGTCCCAGGGGAAAACTAGCTGCTCTGATGGCACTGAACAAGGGCTTCATTGCATGCCCTGGCCTCCCTCTGTGGTCGGGAAGTGATCCCCACCTGTAAACCAGATTTCTTCCAAGTCAGCGAAAGGCTCACTTTGAGGGTCATTCCTACTGGAATACAATTGTTCAATTATGTCATTCTTCCTCCTCTTATTTAATTATTTTTGTTGGTTTCGAGGCTCATGCCTGCGTGGTGTGAGGCCCCTATAGTGAGAGGCTGTCCCATTGTTAGCTTTTCTGTTTCTGACATGAATGTGCAAGTGGCAGCCACTGCTCTCAGGTGGGAGGCCACCCCCGGGTGCTGTGTCAAGTTCTTCGTGGAACGGGCAGCCGCCTGTCTTAGCGGCCCCACCGTTGAGTTCAGACCCCTGAAGCAATCCCTCTAGTCTCCTCCATGTACAATTCAAAGGCTTTTCAGGACCGGGGTTGCCTATAGTTTTGTCTCTGGTGTTCAAACGTGGTCTGGCCCACTGTGTCCTGCTCCCAGGGGGTAGTTTTTTCTCCTTTGATGTATCACATAGGGCAGTGACCCCCAACCTTTATGGCACCAGGGACTGGTTTCATGGAGGACAGTTTTTCCACAGATGGGGGTTGAGGGGACAGGAGGCAGAGCTCAGGTGGTAATGCGAGAGAAGCTTTGCTGGCTCGGGGCTGCTCCCTTCCTGCTGTGTGGCCCCTGTCCTAACAGGCCATGGACCCACAGCTGTCCACGGCCCCTGGGGACCCCTGATACAGGGGCTTGGCCGTAAGAATGAAATCCTGGGTCAAGCCTACAGAGTCCTCCTGTCACTCCCAGAACACCTCTCAATGGTCTCAGGTTCCAGGCAGGGCTAGACTGGCTGCACCACCCTCTGCTCTGTAGGTGGCCTCTTGGTCCCCCGGGAAACAAGAAAGCCCAGGTATTTAACTTCTGGTTTGGATATCTGGACCTTTTCCTTGGATACTTTGTATCCCTTTTCTGCTGGATGGTTTAAGGTCAGAAAAATATTTCTGCCTGAAGTTTCTTTGTCAGGGATGACAAGTAATGGCATCTACATGTTGTAGAATAGCCCCATTTCCAAGTTAGAGGTCCCTCAAGTAAAAATGCAAAAAATGCCAAGGCTTTCCGAAAGTTTGCCCCCTGTCCCTGTCCCAGACCGGTGGGGTGGCAAGGGCTAGAGAACAGGCCCAGGCTGCCTGGGTTAACAGCCTGCTCACCTGCCGCAGGGCAGACCCAGCCCGCTGAGCGGAAGGCTCTGGGTGGCGTGGCCTCCCCTCCACCTTCTCCATCCCAGCCCACCCGCACTCAGTAGCGCAGTGCTCTGTTCCTAAACCTCCACAGCTGCCTGTGTTGTGACAGAACACAGAACTGCCCCATCCTGGGCTTCCCCAGCAGGGTGGGTGCCCTGCCAGCCCATCCTACTGCCTGCACCAAAGCTGAGTGGAGCCAGTCCCCAGGGACAGACACAGCTTAGAAGCACCTTGTTCTGCCTAAAGATGCAGAGAGTGAGCTCCCTCACCTCCACCTGCCCCACCCTCAGCCAGCCACCCCACAGCCTAGTAGGGGAAGTGGGCTAATCAGCTGCTGCTCAGAACAGAAGCTGGGGTCTGAGGGGTCTTCTGGACCCAGCTGGGCTCTGACCCCAGGGAGTGCGTGACTGTGCACCTGCCCAGAGTCAGTGGCCTCAAAACCATGCTGCAGAGGAGAGGACGGGGGGCCCGTAATGACTTCTTAAGGCCACTCTAAAATCTTGCTAAAGCAATTCATTTCCCTGTGTGGTTTGCACCTTCCTCCCACACCCCATCACCAGGAAGCCCAGCCTTTTGTCTTCTTACTCAAAATGCATAAGTTGGTTGAGTCTGCCTGCCTCATTTTGCAAGTCCAGTGAAGCTGACTCAAACTACATTTTAAAATCATAGCACACTTTTCTCTTTTCCTGGCATCAGTCCAATCAGGTAATTGCAGTTTTATTTAGTTCTCAAATACTCCTAGGAGCATTTACCTTACTTTGGTAAAAGTCCTGAAATCATGCCTGCTCTTAGAACATCTCCTTCTATCAGTGAGGCTCTGTGAAGAGATGTGGCGTGTAATTTTTTTCTTATCCCTCAGAGGAAGAGAAGCATTCAGAGTCTTATTCAAATGGCTCATAGATAAACCCGATCATTCTTCCTACATAATGGCATATATCTTTACACCATTAGCCCCCCGAGTCCCACAGCCAAACCTTTGCCACTCAGGCCTGCTTGTCCTCCAGGTAAGAGACCCTCTCTTCAGCCCCAGCTCACCTCCAGCAGAGACCATGAGCTCACTTGCTTGTGCTCCTCGGTGTGGGTGCTGTGGGCTCATAGGAGGGGCGCCTTGATCTTGTTCAGGGAACTGCAGGCCAGGACACCCTTCCCATTCCCCATTAGAACTTCCGCTCTGGCGCAGGGGCTCCAGAAAGTTCCCTCCTTGGATGGCAGCAGGGTGAGGATGGCGGGGAAGAAGCTCTCATGTGGTCAGCAAAGGCTGCAACCCAAGGAACCACAAAGCTGCACTTAGAAAATAGCGACTCCCGAGTGCACAGGAGACTTCTGAGTCTGGAGCAAGGCTGCCTTGGACAGGACAGGCAGCTCCCTACCATTGCCCCATTTGTTGTATTTCTTAATTCATATAAGCACATGATTTCTTTAAATCAAGTGAAGAGTTCTTTTTATCTAATTGTGAAGAATGCATCCCAAGAAGATGCATGCAGTGGTCAAATCTGAGTTTCCCAGAGCCAGCACATTTACATATGACAAGGCAAATGCACAAAGAACACCAGACAGCCAGACCAGATGTGAGCCCTGGGGGAAACTGGATTACCTCACAGGGGTTCCCCAGCTCCTACAGTTAGACTGGGGTCTGGCCTCTCAGAGACAGTTCCTGCCCTGCCAGCTAGAAAGCAAGTGAGGACCAGAACTGAAAAGTACCTTTCTGATAACCCTGTGCCCATAACAGAAATAGAAACACTGGTGACCTAACTGCCTCCCTTCTGAAGCACTAAATGCAACAGGTTCAGGTGGTCACTCCACTTCGCTGCCAAGCTGGGCCAGGGATCCATGAGGCAGGTCGGAACTGAGCTGGAGTCTCCCAAAGGACAGACAGATCCTGTCTCCCGTGGAGACGCCAGCAAGGAGCCTGGGACCAGCTGCCTCTGCAGACTGCTTCACCAAGCATCCACAGCAAGCTGAGAGGGGTTCCTTTTAGGAGAGCCCCAAACATGAGACACCGAACTCAAGGAGTTCACTGCTTGGGGTGCTCTATTCAAGAATGAGATGTGATTGTCACAAAGAAGTTTTATTTACTTGCAGCAGGTAAAGGAGGCAGAGAGGATTAGCATCCAAAATTCTGTCTCCTCCCAGAAGGGAGCTTAACCCTTGCTGACTTACACTGCTTGATGAATTACAGGTTGATTTCTTTGCAGTTGCAGTTGGCTACATTTGTTGGGTTGGGTTCTTGTCAAGCTTATCCTGTTACAGCTCGTCTGCAAAGTACTGTGCAACATTTTTTAAAATTGATTTTAGACAGAGAGAGTAAGGGGGAGAGGGAGACAGAAGGAGACAGAGGGAGAAACATCAGTCAGTCTCTTCCTGTGCCTGCACCCTGACTGGGGACTGAACCCACATCCTAGGTGGGTGCTCTGACCAGAAATCGAACCAGAGACCTCTTGGTGCATGAGACAAAGCTCTAGCCAACTGAGCCACCCGGCCAAGGCTGTGTTACATTTTGACATTTAGCAAGAATAGCATTTAGTAAAAACTGCCCAGACTGTGAAACCCTTGCCCTATCTGACAAACCACACAAGAGTATGACAGATAATTTTTTGTTAGGAAGTAGGATTTACAGGGTAGAGCTGATAACCCATCCTGGAAGATTTAAACCACATTTCTCAGCTTTTAAGTATTAAACCTACCAAAAACATGTTACCTGCATCCCCCACTGTTTTAACCATTGTGAAAACTCAACAGCCCCACATAGATAATAATCACAGATTTCTACTGATTTAAAGAATATATACACCAGTTCCTTATATTATTATTTGCCCTTTTCTTTCAAAAACAGGCCTTTTGTGATTCTCAAAATAAGTACAGACTTCACTGACAACATATATTATCTTCTGAAGAAGACAGTCCTTTCATTGTTCTTTCCAGCAATCTGGCCTTTTAGTAAGTGATTCTGTATGTTTAGTACTTCTGTTACCCCCACCAGCCTGATCTGTGTATATATAGAGTGTTTTCTTCCAAAACATGGGCAGAGTATTCCGTTATTTGTTGCCAAGTTCTTCTTTGGGGGTGGCTCACTACTCACCCAGATAAATTTGACAAATTAAGTCAGATCATTGTTATCATAGGGTTTTTCTGTTAAATGTAATCAATGAATTCCACAGACTGAATTTATAACCTGAGCGTGAAAATCAGGTTTCTTTTCCATTTTTAAAATTTAATCAGGATGAACCATGTTTTACCTCAACAAGGAAACTAAATAAAATTACATGATTAAAAAATATGAAAAAAAAATGAAAAGTTTGAAGAGAGACTGGTGAAACCAAAGTAGCCTCTTCAAGCCGTGGCCTCTCCGCTGCCACCCTGGACGCCCGGCTGCGGTCGGCAGGCCGGACCAAGAAAGGGCACCTCCAGCCACTACTCTTTCATTTTCCCCGAATCAGTCACTTTTCAGAAAAATGTTTAATCATGCCCCGTTGTAGTACTTGTATAAGTTAAGAATTTCTAAATATATTAAGTTCTTAAAGTGAAAAACAGAGCAAGTTCAAGCGTTCCAATCTGTTAGCATACACATCTTTACAAAGTGCTAACTAGAGTATGTTATTGTGTGTTTTGCTTTATTTTAAAACCCACTTCCATGTATTAAAACAGCACACTACGTTTGAACTCTCCTAGCTACGTGATACCATGTTGCTCTTTCCTGGCTGGATGACCAGTTATTGTACTGTTAAATATTTTTGGCTTTATCTCTGTCTTTTAAGTTATGATTGTATAATATGAACATTTATGTATAGAGTAGGCTCCTTATTTGGGGATTAACAGAAGTTCAGCTGACGTTGAACAATACAAATTACAGCATGTTCCCAGGATGTAATTCACAGAAAATGAATGAACTGGCTATTTATGTGATGTAGCACTTCACCTGCCCGACCCACTGTCTCACAAGAGCATATGGGTTCTGTCCAGAAGGTGTGCAGCTGTGTAATATGAAAAACAGAGACATTTATTGAAGATGATGCAAGATATAAGAAACAATGTACGTAGGACAACGATGCCTCAGTCCCCTTCAGAGTAGGCACCTTGGCACCTCACATGGCTCTCCCAATTGCATAGCTGCCCTGTCATGTTTTCTTGAATCTCATTGACCATCTGAAATCGCTTCCCTTTCAAAGGTGATTTCAGTTTTGGGAAAAGTCAGAAGTCACAGGGCACCCCATCTGGGCTGTAGTAGGGCTGAGTCACCTGGGTGATTTGCTGTTTCGGTAAAAAATCTGTATAAGACCTGATGCATGAGTGGATACATTGTCATGATGAAGCTGCCAATCACCAGTTGTCCACAGCTGTGGCCTTCTGAATCATCTGAATAGTTTCCACACAGGAATGTTCAAGCTTAATGCAAAATTTGATGTGGATTCATTGCTCTACTTGCTCAATCATTTTGAATGTGACAGTCACACAGGACACATGCTCACTCAGTGGCATGTATCACCCCCACTGACTAGTACAGTGAAGTCATCATTGTTCATGCATGAGCATTCCAGTCCACTCTCCCTTGGCTGCCAGGTCACATTGATGTCACACGACCTGTTACTATATTAATGATGGCTGGATTTTTTCTGGACAGGCCTTACATATAAATATGAATACACACACACACCTACACACACACACACACACACACACACACACACACACATACATATGTAACTTTAAAACCTGGCAGTAGATTAAATTTGTGACTCTTCAATCATTGTCTGGTGACTTGTTTTTCCACAGGACGCCTTTCTGTTTTTAGCAAATTATTATTTGGAATAATGGCGAGTAAACGGACGATGGGCTGCTGTCCACAGCACATGGCCTACCTCAGCACTCTCTATCCTGGCTGCACGTAACAGTCCACTCAGGGGTTTTTAGAAACCTGCACGGCCTAGGGCACCCAGTCCCAAGGAAATCAGTCCCTAGGCATAGCATTCAGGTATCAGTATGTTTTTGGTGTTTTCAGATGATTCTTCTGGGAGCCAGGTTTGGAAACCCTGAGCTGAGCTGGTGGTGGAGCTTCAGCTGGGTTAGGCGGGGCTGGGAGGAGAGAAGTCTTCTTAGCTTCATCACATCAGGGCAACAGAATTGGGCTGCCTGGTCTGCCTGCCTGAGGCTCTTGTGCTGAGCAAACCCTGCCCTGACCTGCCGTGTCTGCTCCTTCGGCCTATACCCGTGCCTGCCCAGTCCCTCTGTACTGGAATAGCCCACAGGGCAGGCCTCCTTATCTTCTAGTCACTCTGGTCAGTGCGCCATCTCCTGCGTGCCTCGTTTCCTGCTCATTTCTATACAGAGCTAATCTTCCTTCCTGAACCTCTGATCACTGGCTGGTGGGATACACCCAACGCATAACTAATCTTTCACATGAAACAGGAGTCCCAACTCAACCCTATCAGTGTTTTCACCAGCGAGTAGGGCTCTCCTTGCCCACCGGCTAGACCTCTGTGATGCATCTGGATGCCGCCTGGACACCAGTATTGTCAGCCAGTGGCAGGTTGTCTCTCCGCATCTTAACCAGTTAAATATTTTCTTGTCGCAGCAAACACATTCCTGCTCTGATTCCTTTGCTGCAATTAAGTGTGAGTGAATGTAGACCATGTGGATGCTGCAGTTGATAGGACCGACTCCTGAGCAGGGAAAAGGAGCCCACTTTCATTTATTAGATTTTTTCCTGTTTTACTTTTATAATTTCTGCCAGCTGCACACTAAGACTGGCTGATTCATAATGATAATACCATATTAATAATCATGAGAATAACTAACTTCCATTAGATTCTTTCTATGTCTGTATACCATTAGGTCTTCTATAAGAGCTGTATCTCATTACTGACACAACAACCTACAAAATAGTTGCCACACTTATTTCAATCTTTTGCATGAAGAAACAATTGGTTGAAGTTTCTTGGCCAATGTAACATATAATAAGTGATAAAGCTAAGAGGATTCCCACCTGGAATTGAATTTTCAGAGCCCCAACTGGTAACCATAGTGTTGTAAAAACTGAACTTCTTAAAACCTGTGCCAGGCCCTCACAAAGCCACTCCACACACCGCCTGTCTCCCCTCTGCTCCTCTCTTACTCTTTGTTGCAGGCACTACGGGCCTCCTGGCCATGGCCCAGCTGTGATGACCGAGTGTCCTCCCACAAGCTGGGCCTCAGGTGTGGGGTGCTTGCTCACTCGGACCTTCAGGATGAGCTCCTACCCACCACTTTCCAACCTCAGTTCAGATGTGAACCAGGCTTGTGCGAAGGTTCAAAGGGGCCCAGGTTGGTGAATGGTTGTTTTCTCTGTGTTCTCACAGCCCTGGTAAATATCGGATTGCAACTTTCATCTCTTACCCACTGATGAATTTCGATGACTTAACCTCTGTAAGCCTCAGTTGTCTCATCTCCCAAAATAAAGATAATTAAAGGTCCTACCTGAGAGGTTTATGAGAGGTTCATTTGCTTAGCAAATGAATGTAAGATACCTAACTGCACACTACATAGT
Organism: Tonatia bakeri; assembly: GCA_004024845.1. Classification (NCBI taxonomy): domain Eukaryota; kingdom Metazoa; phylum Chordata; class Mammalia; order Chiroptera; family Phyllostomidae; genus Tonatia; species Tonatia bakeri. Next base: position 14,114 of record PVIA01001329.1, on the reverse strand, counting down.
AAGCATTTAAAAGTATTAACTGTTGTTATTGCCATCTCATTGTAACACAGTTTCTTTAAAAACCTATTACACTGCGTGGTTACTTACTACAAGAACAGGCATGCATTTTGTATTTCTGTATTTTGCAGAGTGCTCAGCTAAGAGTGGGCACTTGTGAGCTCTTGCCGGCTACTTAACTCCTTCATCTCTAAAATGAAGACCCTCACAGGGCTGATAGAAGGGTTAAGAGAAAACTTAAAACTGATTACATAATCAGCCAGCAACTATCGGTATTTAATAAGTTCGAGTAAATGGATGGAGTACATTCAGGGGAGAGTATGACTCTTTTATGTTCCCAGCTTCTTTTTCTCATTCTGAGATGATGGTAACTCCATGCCAGCTGTCTCTGCGACAGACCTCGCGGTGTTGGCGAAGGACAAGCCGTGAGGTTCTTTCTGTCCTGCTCATGCTCAGTGGGACTGACTCCTGCTGTCGCACAGGGAGGGAGTCAACCTGGCTACTCTCGCTGCACGTATCTTCTGAGAGCAGCACAGACACCTCGCATGGACCCTTTTCATCGCGCACTGGACATTTGGCTGGCCATCTGCTGGAAGGTGCGGGTGACAGAGTAAACACAGTGCCCTCCCATGGGTTCCAGCGGGCCAGCTGTGGTAAATGCCCAAACACAACTTCAGAGTGCGCCTGGCACCTGTGTCACCAACAGAACCCGAGCGAGGCCTGGATAGGCAGAGGCTAGCATAAAATAAAAGATCATGTATTCCATGGGGAGGAGAGACAACCACAGTAAAATCTTTTCTCTGGAACAGCACACAAAAACCAGTGAGGATATCTCTCTTCTCGTGTGGTTGTAAGAGAGCAGTCTGCACTCACGAGACCCGCCTCCTCACTCCCCATTCACTTCTCACCCCGCTGACGCCTTCTTCTAATGCTTGAAGAAATGTTTGGAAATAGTTGCTTTGGGGGAAAGAAAATAAGATTTAAAAATAATCACTGAAGAAACACTTGCCAGTCCTGCTTCGGGACAAGCCGTCACTGAGTGCAGCACCTCCTCGGTTGGGTGGCTCCCAGCCGCCGTGGCGTGGTCGTCTGAGAGGTGCATACATGAAGTCCAAATTCTAGCTGTCATTTTGGAACTTAGGGGTATATTGTGAGATGTCTTATAGTCGTTTGTTGCTTTACTTAATTGTGTGCTTTCCTGCCTCCGTCCATTCAGCACGCATCCTTGTATCAGCCCAAGGGTCATCTCTGCAGATCTAGGGTCAGCCTTGGGTGCCAGGGTTGACCTTTCTCTTCAGTTATAACCTGTTTCCTTTATGCTACTCACCAGTCCCCCCACCCACATGTCTCAAAACTATTGATAGTAAATATCTCCAAGAATATATCAGGTTAATTAATTGCATTATTGAATTAGCTGCTAATTTCTCAACTCTTCAGCCCACCAAATTAACTGAAATTAGTATGATGTATTTTTTTAAAGATTTTATTTATTTATTTTTAAATAGAGGGTGAAGGAGAAAGAGAGGGAGAGAGAATCAGCAATGTGTGATTTCCTATCATGCACCCTCCAGTGGGGACCTGGCCTGCAACCCAGGCATGTGCCCTGACTGAGAACTGAACCAGAGACCCTTTTGTTTGCAGGCTGGTACTCAATCCACTGAGCCACACCAGCCAGGACAGTATGATATATTTTTATTTATATTGCTTCATCCACTAAAATTTATGTCAACATTTAATAAGTGAGCAGCTCTAAGCACTGTGCCTATAAAAATTAATAAATAAAATCTGAATTAGAAAAGTGGGACTTTCACAGTGTGATCCATGTGAAGAAAACATTTTATGGAAACTTTCAGTGTGAGGGCCCAGGTGTAGAACTTAGCATATGAGATTTCAATGGAGCCATGATAAACATGTTAAAAATAACAAAAGTTGTCTATGCTTAAAGAATTAAGATCTTTCACCAAGAAGAGAGTATCAACGAGGAGATAGTAATTACACAAAAGAACCAAATGAAAATTTACTAGCAGGCTCTAAGCAGACTTGAGATGCAGAAGGAAATCAGTGAGCCTGCGGATCTGTGGAAAGGAGCCATACTCTGGAAAGAAGGAGGGTGAGGAACAATGAATGAACTGAGCCTCAGGGACTGTGGGACAGCATCAGCATTGCAACATGTGGGAGTTCCAGGATGAGAAAGCACAAAAAATATCTTCAGAAATAATGGCCAGTATTTTCCACATTTTATGAGATATTAATCTATATATTCATCTAAGAACCTCAACAAACTCCAGTCAGATAAACACAGAGATCCATACCTCGGAACGTTCGGGTCCAACTGTTGAAAGAAAAAAAGAGAAAATCTTGAAAACAGAATAGCAAAAAGACATGTGTTAGAGACAAGGAGAGACACTCATGATGCTAACGGGGTCAATTCATCAGAAGACAGAATGATTGAAAATTCGTAGACAGCAGAGCCCTGCAACATGACAAAACTGAAATGAGAAATAAGCCGTTCAATAAGAATCATCGGAGACATCTCCACTCTTAGGAACCGAAAGGAAGAAGCAAAAATCAGCAGGGAGATAGATTTGAACAACACACTCAACCAACTTGAAAACAAAAAAGTCACTAGAACGTTCTATCCCAAAACAGACACATTATTCTCAAGTGCAAGTGGCACATTCTTCAGGATGGATCATAAGTGAGCCCTGTAACACATGAGTCAATAACTAAATGGTTTTGAGTCACATGAACTCTGTTTTCTGACCCTAACAATATTACATATTATGGTAAATTCAATTAAAAAAGAAATTTGGGAAATCTCAAAATATTAAATATTGAACAAAAAAAAAAAACCCTCTAAATAGCCCCTGGTTAAAAAAATTTCACAAGGGAAAATGAAAGAAAAATCACTAGGAAAATTTTAAAATATTTCAACCTGAATGAGAAGAAAAGAACACATCCAAACGTGTAGGAGCAGCTCACCCGGTACTGGCCTCGGCTGGGGTTTTCCAGTTCCCTGATGTGTGGTGTGTGAGGAGCAGCCCGAGCCCCTCCATCCTGCCTCACTGGCTTGTACAGGGATCTGGCTGGAAAGGATGGTTATAGTATTCTCTTGGATAGAGCCATACTCCTGCCATGGCAAACAGTCTTTATTGAGATGGAGAACATAGCTCCAAGATTTACACCCATGAGCTGTGACTGGCGAAGGGGGCAACTTGGTAAGGAGTGGGTCTGACCAGCCGGCCTGGTGGCCAGATGACCCCAGCCATCAGGCCTGCTGTGCTTATGGGTCTCAGCAGATCCCTGCCACGAGGTTGATCCTCAGGCTGTCTGCACTGCATGGACGCGCAGCTTGAGAACAACCTGCGCAGACCCGCGGTGGCGGAGTTCCTGTCCTCAGACTGTGTGTCCCAGACCTCAGGACTACTGCTTGTCCTGTGTTTCCTAATTCTGTTGTCAGGAATTAACCTAGAAGCCTGCTTTCTCTGATATAAAGTTGGAAAGGCCCTTCTTTCATCCACGTTTAGAATGATACTTTTCTTCTAAAGAGGGGCAGGGTGAGAAAGGCCTGGGCCCAGAGAAGCTGTGTGAAAAGATGCATGGACATAGGGAATGCATTTGCCATAACTAACCCTGCTGCTGTTTTAACTAGCAGGGCACCATCTGCACCATCCCTCCCCTCCCCAGAGCACAGGGTCCAGCGCTCTGAGCTTAGCTGAAGCTCAGGAAGAGGTGTGCTGGCTGCATGGGTCTCCGATCCTGCCCTGACACCGAAGCAAGTGTCATCACTTCCAAAGACCAAGGAGGTTTGTTAAATTTGTAAATATTCTGACTCCAAAACATACCTGACACATTTCTGTATCCAAGATCTTTTTGAAAGCTGTAATATCCACTTCTGGTAACTCCATGATTTCTGGGTCATAAATCATTTCCTTTCAAGACAAAAGTAACAAAATATCTGCAGAGATTCACGAAGACAGCCATCTCATTATCCAGGCCAGTATGTGAAAACAGAAAACATGGCGCTCCTGCTGCCCGGGTTCTTTTGGCTTCTCCAGCAGGAGGTTTAGGGCACCGGAAGCAGCTGAGAAGTTGGGGGATGCAATTCCATTCTACCCAAATGTGTATCTGCCTCTGCTGATGTGTTCTGGTGGGAAGGGACAGCATTCCAGTAGTGGGTTCTGTTGGGTCTTAAGGTCATACTTAAGCTTGTTTTTCTCTTTGGTTTCCTTTTTTTTTTTTTTTGCCTTTCTTAGGCTTCAAAGATGACTTTTAAGTTGCTTTCCTTGGGCTCCATCTCTAGTTTCCCCAACATTTCTCAAAGGGCCCAGGAGTTCATAGGTTGCTAATTTTGTGGAAGTTTGGTAGAGAAATGCCCCATTAACCATTCCTTCAGTTTTGTTTTTCTTTTTTTTATCCATAAGTTAAGTGGTGTGTTGTCATTAATAATGGTTTCTCTTAACATTAAGGTTCAGAAATTAATTCTATTTGTTCCCTGTGTACTTATTCTATTGCTTTTATTTAAGACTGTTTTGTTGAGTGGTTCTCCAAGTGGAATTAAGTTCTTAAGGGTAACTTAACTCAGCTCCCAATTTTACCTCTGCAGACCACGTTGTAATTCCTTGTGCACTTAGGGTCTGCATTCACATGGAGTTCTGCTCCCAAGAATCTTTCTTTTGTTGTAAAAGAATCAGATAGATTAGGGTTTGACTCCTGCCTCTTTTCACTTCCTGGCTCCTTGGCTTTGAAATTTGGTCCGTGGGAACGGCAGGTTCTGTAAAATACTAGTAATGATGACAGTTTGGGGAAACTTAGAAAAGTAAACAGTATGCTTGAAAAGCAGGGATCAGAGTGTGAGCACCTGAGTGGATGCATGAGCAACACTGATTGTGATGCAGCCGCTAAAACAGACCAGGGAGGGGGTGAAGCTGGAGGAAGATGCCGAGGGGGAGGAGCCAGCACGGCTGCAATAAGATTGTGCAATAGGGTGTGATGAGCGCCCCTCCCTTTAATTTACGTAGTTCTCATCTTCAGTGCAATTGTAAAGCATGATGAGAGTCTCCGCAAGTGTTTTCCTTTTTTTCTTTCTCCTTTTCAGGAAGATGCCAATAGATACTGCTCCCCACTTTCTCTCTGGCAGCCAGCCCTTAGTCATAGTTATCGGCATTCGGTAACCTCCGCAGCGCCCCTCTGGCAGACAGCTTGGCCCTGTGCGCGCCCTCCCGACAGCTCTGATTTATGAGAGCCCTGTATCCACAGCCCACTCACTGATGGATGTTGTAGCCAATTAGATACTGTTGGAGTCGGAGTCAACATCCAAATAGAGTTAGAAGCTGCTGTCTGTTTGTAAATTACACATTAAAAATGCACTGACTTTTGTCTAGTTAATGTCCTTACTTAAAATTAATAGAAAAGAATAATTGGAACACCAGGAGACCAAATGTAGATTAAATACGCAAATTCATCTTCAGCACAGCTAGTCTTTAAAGTTTAATAGGCGGTTGACACCGTGAAGTGACAGTGGCTGCTTACTTATGTAAACGCATGTATCACCCTGCCCGCTACAATGTGAAACGCACTTACAGGCACACCTCCTACACTGACTACACCTGAGCCCTTTCCACCAGGCCTGCCATTCTTTTTGATTAGTTATTTCCTATCTTACCATTGTGCTTATCACACTAAAATCATTACCTTCAAATTATGCAGAACCTAGCTACAATGTGTATTTTCACCGGTTGTCCTAGGCCCCACCGTTGGTGAGCTCGACTAGGGCTCCATCTGCTGCGGCCTTGGGGGCAGCACCCCCGGGCAGGAAGCACCGCCCACAGCGGGCTTGGTGCTGCTTTCCTGGAGATTAGGCAGCAGAGCTGCACAATCAAGTTCACATTTTTTGTATTTTCTTGATAAGAGATGCTGCTTTTGATTAAACAGAATTCTTTAAACTTTTGTGGCTTTGTTCAGTTATATTGCAAAGGAAGTCAGAGAAGCTCAGTTGCACCGTGATTGACAGGTGTGCCTTCCCTGCCAGAGTGAAGCTCCAGGGGCTGTGAGCTAGTCCTCCCGCAGCATGGGCGCCCAGAGCCCAGGTAGCACAGCCCAGTCCGGGTCAGCTCTGTGGCTTTGATCAAACAATGTCACCCATTTTGGGGTAATAACTTCTGTCTCTACTCTTTTTGTGGTTCTGCTAAAATAGCACTTTCTTGCTCTCTGGCTGTCTCCTATCTATAGGAATATGTATTTATGTGAAACATGACATATGTATATAAATCCTTTCCGTTCAGGAAATTGCATCATCGCATGTTGATTGCTTATGCTAATTGGGAAATTTTGAGGTAAACTATGTTTATTTTAAGTAGAGTAGAGGATTTTAGTGACTCCATTTCAAAGAAAACATGGCCTCAATAATTTTTGCCTCTATATGTTTCCATTCCCAATAAAAAATAAATAGACAAACAGCAAACAGCTTTTACTGACTCAACAGTAGCTTATTGTGTTGCTCAGAAAAAAAAGATTTCAAATGTGGAGAAGGTCTGTTAAGTCACTTGTTATTATCACTTTTAGAAATTTGTACCCATTATCTATCTTTTAAACATAAATTTTAACTCAGGCTAATTTGTACTTTCCCAAATAAATTGATAAACTTCAAATAAGTTACCTATAATCACATAGTCTTATTATTTTCATTATATTGCCTTCCAATATTTGTTAACCTACATAAAATTTTAATGAAACTATACGTAATATTTTATATTCTGCATTTACATATAATATTTCCTTATGTTAGCTTATCTTCCATGTGTCTTATAGCAATTAAACTTAATGTAAGTTTAACAAAGTAACATTTCATAGCATTGAACAGGTTTCCTTTTTTTGGGTTATAGTATTAATAATAGCAGTAATACCAACTACCATTTATTAACTGTTTATGCAATAAGTGTTCTTTTCACAAAGCGGAGACCAAGCTTAGTTTGTTATGTGGAAATGCCTAGGCTTTAGGGTTTTATATACTTGGATTTCAATTTCTTCCTCTTAAAAAATAAGAAAATAATAGCTTCCTGGGAGATTGTACCTACCAGAGGCTGGCAGTTAGTAGATGCCCAAGAAATGGGGGAGTCTATTATTGGGAACTACCCCTAAAAGTGATTTACCCACATCTATAAAATAAAGAGATTTATAATATCTTGGACATTTTTTCAGGTGGACATTTAGGATATTTATGCCATAAATGCCACCAACAATATGCTGCATTCCTTTTTGTTCCTATACTGAGTCCTCACCAAACTTACCTTTTCATCACTTTTTCTTCTTCATTCATTCTTTCAACACATAATAGACCTTATCGTGTTCCTAGCATTTCAGAAGTCACTGCTGGCAACTGGCGCAAAGGAGGTGCTTTCTGCTCAGCAAGAGTCACAGCCGCAGCTGCCACCCCCACCGCCAGGCCAGTGAGCAAGCAGAAGAGTGTGTGCGTGTGTGTGTTCACGGGTCTGTCTGCCCTGTGAGGCCATATCTGACCATCCTGATATCATAGCCTGTCAATCAAGGCCTGGCCTCCTGGGAAAACCATGTGTAGATGGTTAATGATACAGTATCAATTATCATGGATTTGTGCATAAAATGTTGCAGCAGGATATTTTTGCCTGAGGGATAAGGGATGGTTACAGAATTTACTTCTGAGTTAAAATTTTTTTGCAAGTGAATACCAACTTACCTGTTAAGTAAAGAAGGAACCAAGAGTAGCAGATGGAATCTATTCAGAGAAAACAGAAGATGCAAGGTCAAGTGTGAGAACAGGAAGACTTGTCTGCCTGGGACCCATTGCACTGTCGCTGTAACAGTCCTTCTAGAAGAGCTGGAAGCAGGACAGGAGGGGCAGAAGGAAGGGGGCAGCGCTGAAGGAAGACAGGGAGCTGGTACATACTGTGTGCCTCGCATATGATCAGCAGTGTGCTGGACACATTGTGCATATTTTGTCTGTGCAGCGCTCAGAATAACCCCATATTAGAGGTGATAGGAATGATCATTTGAATGTGAAGAGCAAGAATGTGGTGGAACTGAGGTTCAGACCCAAGTCGTGATCAATCCTCTTCACTTGGGTGCAATTAATAGTTAAATGCAAAATATGTGTCTTCTCATTTATTTGGACTTAATGAACTTCTCTGAAGACAAATTTTGCGATTTGTTCTGTGTTGTCCCAAACTTCACTGAGAGCACAAGGCAGATGTTGTACAAAACAAGTTTTGCTTTCAAACCTCAGTGTCTTCTCCCATAAACTGGCTATGGTCTGTGTGGGGGACCTAGCTGAGTCTTTTTTATGGCCTGTGAGCTTTATTTTGTTTTGCCTCATCACCATTTATCCATCTTTGATATGGCCGCTGTTTGCCATTAAATGAGGCGGACAGCATGTTTAGTGTGCTCTGGTAAGCTTCCTGCTTCCACCTTTAGCAGGAGGGCTGGTTCCCTCAGATGTCTGTCGTTCTAGAGATGGCACATACAGGGAGGGGTCACAGCCCCACAGATGTCTTCTATGAGAACACCATCTTGTCATGTTGGGAAAGGACACTTGTCCCAAAGGTGGGCTTTCTCTACCCATCCTCTCTGGCCTGCGCTGTGTGCCAGATCAAGTCCAACCTCCAGTATGGCTGAGCCCAGCCGGCTGTCTGGTGCCCATCTTGGGAAAAGCCCATCCTATCAGCGCAGCTGTTGGGTTGCGCTTATGTTACCAAACAAAAACCAAGGTCCAGTCACCTGTCACCACAAAAAGCCAAACTCGTGATGCAAAAGCAAAGAGGCTGATTCATGTGCTGCACAACCTGGGAGAATAGTGAACTCCCGTCTGAAAGACTGTCTCTATCCTCCTTCCCCAGTCTGCAGGTCTTACAGGGACAGGAGGAGGAGGGATTTTTCCTATCCAATTATCTCTGGCTTTTGGTGCCTCAGGGTCCTATCCATTCGTCCTCTGAGCTTCCCACTGCACTGGGGCCCCGTCCATTCACGCCTGCAGGTTTCAGCACGCTCAGTGTAAGAGCCTCTCCCTGCTGCCATCTGGGCCTCTGAGGGAGACTCCCCAGTGCTCCGACTGGCTGCTTCGTGGTCACACGGGGGCTCTCCATCCTCTGCAGGGCAGTGGGTCCCACCCCTGCTTCCAATCTGCCCGAAAAGCACCTCCTTTCTCTCATACCATCCCCTCCAAACTGAAAACCAACCGGACCAGAAATCAGCCCACTATTTGTATAAAGGGTCAGATAAAGAACACTTTAAACTTTGCGAGTGACACCATTTGTCACAGCCTCTCAGCTCTGTCTTTGCAGCATGAGGCAGCCAGAGACAATATGGAAACACATGGTTATAACTGTGTTCCAATGAAACTTTATTTATAGTGTCTGAAATTTGGATTGCAAATAATTTACATGGTTCTTTTGAATTCTCTCAATGATTTGAAATGTAAAAGCCTTCTCAGCTCACAGACTATACAGAAACAGGTGGCAGGGGTCAGGTGCTTACCCTGCCATTGGCAGATGTCACAACACTTCTTTGGGGAATTAGCGTCCGATCATTGGGGTGCCCTGTCTACCTGTTTCTCTACAGCAGAATCACCTCCCTAATCACCTCCATCCTGGAGCACCTTCTCCTGGTTCCTTCTGGCCATGGTCTTCTACCAACGGTCTTGGCCATGTCGGTTTTCTCCTGTGTGAGTGCAGGCGTTCCTCACGGGATCACCCACAAGGAAGTGGTCCATTCTGTTAGAAAGCTCATACCAGATCCAGAAGACTGAGGGGGGATTTACTGCTGTTTCACTAGACAGTTGCTTTGTTATCTAACCTTTGCCATTCCTCAGGAACCTCTCCAATTGAACTAAACTAAGCTGACCACTCACTGGTTTGTAATTCTTGAGTGAATATGCCTGAACCTCAGGACTTTTTTTACAGTTTCCTCATGAGATTGTGTAGCAAGCAGGAAGATAACTTTGGTAAGTAAGTGATAGGATGGGGGGAACAAAAGTGTGACGAGACCAAAACATCCGTCAGTTCCTCCTTTTGTAATCGCTCTTTATTCATTAATTTACTCAGCAAATCTTTAATATTCACATATGCCGGGTACTGTGTGCCAACGTGAGATCCCACATCATGTTTTGTATGAAGCCGAGTAGAATACCATTCTGTTTTCCAGGGAATACACCACTCTAATGTCTGTCGTCCTGGTGTGCGGAGCCCAAGTGCTCTCGTGGTGTGAGGGGGGTTGTGGAGGCTCACAGCTCGCCTGGCCCGGGCTCTGAGCCTCCAGCGTCTTGAAGAAGTGAGGGCCTCCGATGCCCCACATCTGTGTTTCAGAGGCCAAGTGGAATTTCGTGCACAGACTTGTGATCACATTCAGCACACAGGCCCGCAACAACGTTCCATATCAGAGGATATTCAGTTTGCCTTTTTGCTCGCTGTGTTTCTTTTTCTAAATGATGACCCTCCAGTAATGTTGCCCAGTTTACTGTTAAATTTGTGGCATCTCCATCGGCCGTCTGGACTTGCTCCGTGGTGCGTCCCCACTGCTCTGCCGCTCACTGCATCGAGCACAAAGGGGTGTCAGGAAGGCCCTTCTGTCGCACTGCTTGCCAGACAGCCTTTTCTTCCAATGCCACAAGTTGGGAAGATGCTGTTGTGCAAATGCTCTGAAGTTGCGTTTTGTGACTGACTCTGTCACATCCGTGTGTCTGTGTAGGTCCGGCCAGTGATGGTGCAGCTTCCGCTCGTGAGAGCCACTGGACTGCGGACCGGCGGGGCCGCGCCCATTCTCCCCATGATGCTCGCCGCTGAGGCTCTTCCCTAGTAGGTGCTTTTTACTCAACATCTTGTACGTGGTTACATAGTGAGATCTTAAAAGTCTGCGTTTATACTGAAAATGTGCAAAATACGTATGTCTGTGTTGCAGCCATGAAATGTGGCCAGATTTAGTCTGAACAAAAGAAAAGAACATGTTAGGATGTATCTATTATTTTTATACACACACACACTCGCACACATGTGGAGGGGTGAAAGTATGTTTACAGTTTGTGAGTATGTGAAACACAGATCTTATTCTTACAGTACTATGTATTAATTATTGTGTTATTTTCTATGCGAACAGCCGTAACCCATGTTACGTCTCATGTTACGCCCACCCTGTCTGTGTCTCTAAAGGCAGAATTCAGAAGTATAGAACTTTACTGTCCTTTTAACTGAATAAAAAGTCACTGGAAATTTTCTTCCAGCTTTTTAGTTCACACAAATCTGTCAATGTAAGCCTAAAAGTTTTACTTCATTTAACTTTTTGAACCAGTTCAATTATCCTAGTTTTACCCAACATGGCACCTGATATGCTTCCAGTTACAAAAATAGCATATGGTGATTGACACATGGTGTCTATGGGATCATTAAAAAGAAATTATGCTCAGTGTCAGAGACCTTAATTTTCATTTTGGCTCCAACATTTACCATGTGACTGACCCCTTAAATTTCTAGGTCTTCGTTTTCCCATCTGTAAAATGAGTGGAAGAATCTCTAGTTTACCTAGTTCATTAGATTACTTTACAGATAAATGAGATGGTATGATAAAACTATTAGATAACTCTAAACCCCACAAAAATAGATGGAATTCTCTGTGACTGGCTAATATTACAAGTAGAGAGCTGGTAAAAAGTTTTGACCATAATTTTATTTTTAAATTAAATAATACAATTCAATATTTTGCATATGATTCACCTAAGAGATAAGTGATAAAATGATACTTAAGTTTAATTAATGATTCATTAATGTCTTGTATTTGAGACACTTATTTGGCATGAAATATGAATAAGCATACGTTTATCATGCTTACCAGTCCCCACCAACCACATGATTTCAGTTTCTGCTTCTGAGCTTCAGGATATTTTCTCTCTCATTAGATTTTATTTTTAGATCTTTACAGTTGGAAGCGAAAAGATGCACTAAATACTTTTTATGTAAGAGTTTAATTTTAGGATACTAAGGAAACAATATAGAAATTCGATCAGATATTAATTTGTTGAATTTCTTTGTTAAATGAAATCTCTTAACACCTCATATGACCATTCCATTTAGCTAATGGAATACAGCTACATCTTTAAAATAAAAGACTAAGAATGAAGCCTTAACAAATATATTTAGTCACATGGAGAAAGACTTTTCCACTAAAATTAAACAATTTGTTATATAACTAGGCCAGTGCAATAAAATTTGTTTTCACATTCTTTTCCAGAAAGAGATATGAGTAGTGATTTATTACATCAATATTGTTTGCGTGTAAGTGAAACAAAAACCTTAGTAGCAGGTAACTGGTATTCACTTGCTGATTTGGAACATAATCCTTAAGTATGGAGGAGAGGTTATCTAGTCACACTGGCTGGGGCTGCAAACCAGTGCATCATTCCTCCAGCTTTGCCCTGTTGGACAAGTTATTTAACATCGCTGTGCCTTAGTGGGCTTATCTGTAAAATGGGCCAAATAGTCAGGCTTGGTGCATACATGAGTTAATATGGTCGGATGCTTGGGCACACTGTGGGATGCGCGACAGGTAACCAGGATTGGGAATTCTTATCCACTGAATAAATTGGGATTATGGTGACTACTACAGATTTTGGAATTAGAATCTAGCCCTCAGTTCAAAATCCTTTATCAATTCATGGAGAAAACTTTCGAAGTCTCAGTTTCTGAGGAATAAAATAGAAAGAATTAAAATATATTCCATACTGCTCTTGTGAGGGTGGCTCCCCACAGCGTCTGTCAAGGCATGGTAGCCATTGCCCTCACTGGGAGTCGTGAAGTTATGGTCACAAGTTATTATTGAGTGTCCTTCTAAAATAACACAAATAAGAGATTCTCTGACTGTGAACATGTCCTTGCTGTACATTATATTTAGGATACTTTTATAGGTGTGCTAATTTTGAGCTGTTTTGTTAGATCCAGAATTTAAAAAAAGGCAAACAAATATTTAAATCAAATTACAAAATGCAAACATAGCTGAAATGTGGCATCCTAATTTAAGAAATGAAAATAGCATAAAATTTATTGGCTGTTTTTTTTGGACTGTCAAAGAATATTATCAGCTCAGTGTTTAACTTGTTCTAAAATTAGACCTGTTACCACCTTTAAAGTGACTTTTTTTTTTTCTGGAGAGAAAGCAAAAAATGGGAATCTGGAATGTGTCATAAAGCGATGGAGAGGAAGGTCTGGGCCTCTCTTTCGGATTCGTGTAGTCTCAATCAGATTTCGTACTTCTTCTTGTGATGAATAAACGTAGGTATTGTCCTTTGGGCTGTATTTCCTGGATTCAGTGGTTGTAACAGGCGGTGTTTTTCAAATGAGTCACAGTTTGTTCCCAAGGTGGGAAATACTGATAACTTGCGGCCATAATCCGAGCCAGGAGCAACTGCTCACACTGTGTGTCCCTGAGGCGGAGTGCCAAGGCTCCTTCCCTGCAGTTACTTACAACCCTCTGGAACCACCCCTGTCTCAGGGATGCAGGTCAGCCCCCGCCCGAGAGCCTTTCACATGCAGATTTAATCTGCCTGGTTTCTACTTCAGATTATAATAGTTTTGAACTCAGTTTTGCACGTGCCCTTTGATTCTTCTTGTTGCTCATTTCTACAATAGCTTTAGCCTTGGTAGAGTTTCCTGAAACAGGCAGACATGGTAATGGAGGGGGCTCCTGACGGGAAAGGTTTGCAGATGCTTTCCTAGGCAGGAGCCCACCCACTGAGCACAGGGGTGGAGGGGCAGATGACCTGGTGCTTACTCTGCCCTGCAGCCAGGGCTTTGCTACTTCTGTGTCAGCAGTCCTTCCCTGCGGTCAGCATTCACATCTTGGAGTCTCACATCAGGATTTAGAAAGTAATTGTTACAGAGCAGGAACCAGGGGGGCCCGGGATGGTGATGCTCTTACTGAAAAAGATTCGGGTCCGTCTTGTCCGCCGCCATAAAGGAAAGATATATCTCAATGCCAGAGATTTGTGAAAAGGAAAGGAAAACGTTTATTTTGTGCTATACAAAATTTAAGGCAGTGACCTAATGTCTTTATCAAAAATCTTAAAGTCCCTTAAAACACCCACTAATGCACACAGTTCTTTC